>JAJONR010002809.1:0-65089 GCA_029582245.1 Solanum etuberosum
CAAGATATAAGACACTTAAGAAATATGATAAATGATATAAATGAAATAATCCGCAAAATTACCACAGAACAAGAACTTTACCAAAAAACTTTTAATCAGATATGATAAAAATTATAAGAAAGCTAATCGAAGCTATATTCGACCCCCTTTATCTTTATTGTTGGGTGGTGTTAGAATGTTGGGAGGTTTCTGATTTATTGCTCTAATGAAGTTGCATTCTTGTATTTTGTGTGGGGGAGAGGGCGAGAGAGAGGAGAGTGGGTGAGAGAGAGAGAGGGCACGAGAGAGGACAAAGAGAGCGTGAGAGAGAGGAGAGGGTATGAGAGAGCAGAGGGCAAGAGAGAGGGAGGAGAGACAAGGGAGAGAAGGGAAGGATTTTTTATAAAAATAATATATTGTTTTTTTTAAAAATAATATTTTGAAACTACAACTATTTTTCATAAATAAGTTGTTAATTTTGACTAGTTTGATAATTTTTCATTTGAAATTCGCTATCTAATAAGACAAATTATTAAACATAATTATCGCCCTGTTCCATCGAACCAAGTGTATACACAAATTTTAAAAATACTTATAAAATATATTCTTTAACGGTTAAAAAGATAATCTCAAGGTTAGACGGCGAAGAGAAAGCCCTGAATTTGGTTATATTTATTCTGGTTTTTGTTGCATTCACACGTTAGACAGAAAGAGAAGGGGACAGCACAGTCTGTGTTGACATACAATTATTAGACCAAAACCATCATGAATTAGATACTATTTTTTCAAAATATAATTTGATACACTTATTTTACTGGTACTAGCTAGTATAGTAAGTAAGATATATTTTTGCAAATAAGAAAGAGAAAAAGATTTGTCTCTCTCTTTTATTTACACAGAAAAACAAAACCCTTTTGAAGGGTTGTCTTTTCTTTTCTTTTCTTTTCTTTTCTTGTGCGGCTAGCTACCATTTTCAGTGTAAAAGTTTGTTCCCCTGGAAAAAAAAGACAAGAAAAAAGCTATGTCAGGTTTATATAATCCCAACTTTTCACCTGCTAGAGCTGCTTCTCCCCAGATTAGAAGTACACCAGATGTTGACAGGTAATTGCTTTTTCCGTAATTTTCTGTTATATAATCAATCAACTTACTCATGAAATCTTCATCTCTCTTGTTAGTAATCACTACTTGTCAGAGCTGTTGGCGGAACATCAAAAGCTTGGACCTTTTATGCAAGTTCTTCCTATATGTAGCAGACTCTTGAATCAAGGTTACTTCATCAATTCCGTTACTTGTATTGGATCTACCTTTTTTTTGTCCTTTACCTACATTTTTAGCACCTAGATCCGACTCAATTGGATTTGACTTACATTTTACTCCTATCTCTACCTTTTGCGATGCAAATGGAACAGAATTCCAACACTTACACATGCTAAATTGGTTCATTTCCAACTTTATGTTCACAAATCATTCAGAAAATTTAATCTTTTCAAATTGATATAACATGGTTTCCCCAAACAACCCGAAACCTTTGTGCCGATAATCACTAGAGAATTGTTATTCAAGCTTAGTGATACTTGTTTGGACTGCAAATTGTGTGTCTTATTAATTAGTTATCAGTTTTAAATTGTACCCTAAAGGCACTTATAGCCTTTGGCCGTATGCTCTTGTTACACGCTACTAAAAAGCTTAAGAAATTGAAAATGAGGAAAAACAAGTAAGGTGATGGAGCAGTCATTTGTGGAATTATGTGCTGGAGAGTGTGTGGGTTTGAATGTGATCTAAATCCTTGCCGGAAATGATATCTGGCCAGTTTAGTAACCTTCGGATGTGCTCAGGATGCAATTTTGATAAGTAAGGTTTTACGTGCTACTTGAATTTATTAAAAAATTTAAGTCTTATGATATTTACAATTTGTACCTCATTCCTCTGGGGTACACGGTATGATATGTTTATCTTCTTAATCTTGTGGAGCTTAATCCACATTCCTTTTCCAACCTTTGGTGATAATCAAAGTGGCTGTGGTGTTAAAACTATGTTTTTTCTTTGTCATCAACCTGTTGCTTAATTATTGATTGGCGCTTGATATATGATCTGGGTTTCAGAGATTTTAAGGGTTTCTGGAATGCTGCCGAACCAAGGATTTGGTGAACTAGACAGATTGCGACATAGAAGTCCCAGTCCTATGGGTTCAGCAAACCTTATGTCAAATGTTGCTGGAGCAGGATTGAGTGGTTGGAATGGACTTCCCCAGGAGGTAATTGTTTTTTTGATGTTATCTTTGGCACTTGGATCAATGTAGCAAATGTCTTCTCTTAACTGGACTATCCTTTTATATCTTGTGGGACACATATAGATGTTAGATCCTGTGAATGTCTGCCTAACTGAATACTGCTGTTGGGTCCAAGTGAAGCAAATGGATATAAATTTTCTTAATGTCTTCACATTGATGGAGTATGAGCAGTGTGTTGTGGCAACTATTGTTAATAATATAATATATTAATTAGCATGCTTGCCCATTTCTGGACTAAGTGCATTAATATACCAAATGAATCAGCTTCTTTTTCTTTTATCCTCAGAAGTATCTCGTTACTTTGAATCCATCCTACTTCTTTTAGTAAGTACTACATACATGCTTTTTTTTAGAAGAGTGTCAACCATGTGATGAAGATCCAAAGAAAAAAAGAAGCAAAATTAGAGCTTTACGGTTCTGCGTGATTGCAAGTTCATTTTTAAATTTTTTTAAGAAAAATAAGTGGCTGATAGTATCTCTATGATTTTGCAACCAGTATGACTACAATTGATTGTTGATCTGACAGCAACTAATTCCAATAATTCAAAAACTTCTCCATTCCTTTCTTTCCGTACTCACCACCTAAGACATGCAAGTGAATTGAGCAGCATGCTTTTTCATCCATTAGAGTATGTGGACCAAGTGTACAAGAATTCCTTACCCATTGAAGGTTACGCCTAGTTGATGTTCATAGGTTAAGGAAAGTAGATATGCTTCAGCCACTTATTTCAAAACAAGTGGCATCTTGTGTTAAATCATAGTCTAGAATCTAAATAGAGTGAATTTACTGTTTCTATTATCCTGAATTCCTCACTATTTTTAATAATTGGAACTTAATAGCTGCCTGCTTTATATTTGATTACAAGTTATTAATAACTTCTTTTTGCTTTCTCAAAAAAATAAGTTAAAAGTACTCTACTAACTTAGTACTTTAGGAGTTGGGCTTCACTTTTTATCCAAGGAAAAGACTCATAAGTTTCTAGATGTTGTTAAATGGAACCATAGCAGTGGCTAGATAGAGAACACGGTTACCTATAGAGAAATAATGCAGAGTGCACTTTAAGGCTTAGCGCTCGGAGGTGGCAACATTGTCTATGCAATTTGGACGATCTTGTCCTGGAATCAAAATAATTTTTACTTGAAGCAGCTGTACTGCTCTTAAACTTTTGTCTTCCTGAAATATATTATGCTACTATTAGATTTGACAAAAGGTGTATTTGACTTTTGGCATAAGTTTGGTGGAAATACCTCACAACCTGGTCTACATGGTCAGGTTTGATAACAAATAAAATGGAATCTCATTGGATTCTAATGCATACACTAAAACGAGCTGCTTTTTTTTTTTTTTGATTCTTCAGCATTAAAGACATGCTGGAGACCTCTAGAAATATTGGGTTGATTTTGGCATACTGATAATTTTGGCGTACTGGACACTAAAAGGAGCTGCTTATTTTATTACGCTAATACAATATACTAGGCCTGATTTCGTGTTCTAATTTAAATTTCTATGAATCATGTATTTCTTCCTTGTCAGCATGCAAGATTTTTGAAGTACTTGACTTATTAAATGAAGTTCTTTTACTCGTAAAAAGATTTTTCAAGCTACTTTTGCATAGTTATTGATTGCTTGATTTTCAGTAAACCTCTAGAAATATTGAGTTGTCTGCATGGTCATACGAGCTGTCACTTCATATCGCTCATTCTTTAAAGTAAAATTGTCTATTTTAATTTGGTTGGGTTTTTATTTTAGTTTAGGTGAGAGACCTTGCCATAATTATTCAGGTTCACAAGGACTGCATTAGACAAAGAGAACAATTCTAAGCTAGATGTATGAGTGTGGTTAGTGTGAGTCGATGAGATCAACACTGTGCCCGTGGAGAAGAATGCAGTATACCAGAACATCACTCTTTCTTGCCCCAAGGTTACAGATTGGTTCTTTGTCTTGTAGAAGTCCCAAAAAAAGAATGATCGTATTGCAAATTGATTATCTGGTTGTAGATCATAGGATATTGTTTCTCCGTGTGCATCCTAATATCTTTTGTCCACAATCAAGGACTGAGCAAGGATAGCCGAGCCCTGCAATTACATGACCCGTCCTTGCCCAGTTCATTGCTTGTAACCAAAGCTTTGGACGTCGTGCAATGTTACTCACAACTAGTTTTGATAAGCTTTATTTAAGGAGAGAGAATGTTTAGCTGCAAAACTGTCTTCTTCATACGTGGATATTTTCTAGGTCTTTGGTTTCCCTTCTCATGCATTTCCTTTTGGGTGCTATATGTGTCCATAAGCGGCGGAGTACGGTCATCTGATCGATCCAGAGTTGAAACAAGCATATGTCGACATTGGAGGGATCTCAAGTCTCTCATGCATTCTATGTATAATATTGCAGCCTTAAAGATGTGACTGACACAGAATATGGATACAAATTTTGGAAGCTTCAGATTATCTTTTGATAACAAGGGTGATGTGACTGTCGAATTTAGCTATATTCTGAATATATTTTTGGAACAAAGATGTTTGACTCATCGTATTTGTATTATCTCTTGGGTTTCTCCATCCGGACATCATTTTCTCATAATACCAGAAGATTGACCCCCCAAAAAAACAATATAGGTGAACCCGTAAAATGCAAAATTGGTTCCCTGAGAATTTTTATTTTATCATTTCTCGGGGTATAGTAATTTGAAGGTAGGAATGCGGGATTTTTGCTGGACAATGTGTGAAGATACAGAGGATTTCTAGCTCGTTTTGGAGGCTATTAGAGCATACTGATTGTCACAACAGTTATAGTTATACTGGTTGTCACATCAATTATAGTTAAGGTTAATACTCTGACTGGTTTCAGCAGTATAGCTGTGTGCAATTTACTCCCGTTGAACACTTTCAGGACTGATAGTTTCCTTTTTTGCGCTTAATTATCTCTCAGTCGGCATCCTTCTTTATTTTTACAATCCAAAGTGCCAAGAATTTTGTGCTGTCAGATAACTGGTTCTCTTCTTCTTTGCTAGTTATTTTTCCTTGTGTTATCTAAAATACCAATTCTCAAATTTGTTACAGAGGTTGAGTGGACCTCCTGGAATGTCAATGGACTGGCAAGGGGCCCCAGCAAGTCCTAGTTCGTACACCGTGAAAAGAATATTGCGGTTAGAAATTCCAGTAGACACTTATCCAAATGTAAGGCTGTTAGTGCTGTTGATTAACCACAGTTTGCTTTGGAATAGGTATATAGCTTAGTAGTAGAGGCTTGTGTGAACTTTGAACTAACTTCATTTTGGATTTCAGTTTAATTTTGTCGGGCGACTTCTTGGCCCCAGAGGGAATTCATTGAAACGGGTGGAAGCTACCACAGGATGCCGTGTTTTTATTAGAGGAAAAGGCTCAATAAAAGATCCAGACAAGGTAGATTTCATCTTCTTTTCTTTCTCATTGCTGTTGGATTGTGTGGTTGATTGTATCACAACTATAACTGTAGAGATATATAAACTATTCATTGTTAGAGCCAATGATTGTCAGGTTTTTCCGACTTCAATTTAGCTTGGAGTCTTGGCAATTGATTGATTAACTAACAGGTCTTTTACTTATTACTTCTACCAATTTGAATAAATAAGTAAATAAATGTCAGGTTACCACATCCTTTTGATGGGCTGCAATTTTTCCCTTGGCTTTTAAAAATAGAAATGCAGCTGGATCTTTCTATTTGTTATAGCTTCCTCACATTAATCCTCTTAAGTATATTTGTATAAGAAGGGTGTGATTTACCTAGCAACCAAGGTCTTAAATATGAAGTGACCCATCCAAAGTGGATATTTAGTGTGGAGATGTATTTGAGTGACTGCATTGAAGTGCCTTTTGATAAAGTAAGATTCTAGACAATCAAAGGACAGAGAGTAGAAATGGTGAAAGAAGTTGAGTGCTAGTTCTTTGGATGCATGAAATAAAAGCAAGCTATTGCATCTGATAATAAGTGCTCTTTAGTTCAGAGAAAACCAAAAGTTGTGTGAAATACAAGTCAGTCAGTATCGTGTAACTCGATAAACCAAGAAGATCATACTGCATCTATCAAATTTCTGTTTAATGCTAGTTCCCTTATGATTTTTTTGTTTATTATTACTAACAATGTTAATTGGAATATAGACCATATTTTGGTATTTGAAGTTTAGTTACTACAGAACTATGGCTTTTTCTTTTTTTTGGAAATAGATAACTTTGTATTATATCATAAAACAGTACATGGGTTGTACTGCATATACAGATGTCTTAATTTCCAGTGTTTTCAGTCTATATTGAGCCTAAAACATCAATTGTAGATACTGTCATCGAAGTATAACTGATTACACCAAAAACATAACAATAAAATGCAGCTCAACTGAACCTTCTGGACACTATTTTCTATGCTCTCAAAACACCTAGAATTCATTTCATTCCAATTAGTCCATCATATACTTGCAAGGATAATTCTCCATCTGTTTCTGTCCGTTGCATTCACCCTTGCTGCCTCCCAACTCTTTAAAGATTTTTAAAACCTTTATGGGCAAGGTCCAAGAGATGCCTTTGAGGTTAAAAAAAAATCCTCCATAGTTGTTGGGTATACTTGCAGTGTAGGAATAAATGGTTCACCAAGTTATCCTCACAAAGGAAACATTTAGAGCATAATGTTATCCCTCTTTTCGTCAAGTTATCTTGAGTAAGAGCAACTTCTTTGGCCCACAACCATATGAAGCACGAAACTTTATGTGGTATTCTGCTTCTCCATATTTGTTTTCATAACCAATTGTGTGTTTGTGGGTTTGTCTGATCTATCAACCTGTAGGCAGAGTTAACTTTGAATTTTCCTATGCTATTGCCCTTCCACCACATAACATCTTCCCCTGTTTGTCGCCCATTGAAAGCTTCCACAATGTTGAAAAATTCAGACACTCCTACTATTTCCCCATCATTGAATTGTCTTCTGAAATTAAAGCTCCACCCCTGATTTGTCCATAGCTATGCTATGGTATTTTGTTGTCCCAGAACTATATTATATATGTCAGGGAAAAGTACTTCTAGCCTCTAGGTTTCCCTTTTCATGTCACTCATCTTTCTAGAATCTTGTCTTGCTTCCATCTAAAACTTTGATCTTTGCATTACTCTTAACTTTATCCCATAGGCCTCTTATTGATCTCCACAAACTTACTCCATAAGGTGTAGTCACTTCTATGTCATTCACATATCTTCACCTTCATATTTTGCACTTATTACCCTTTTCCATAGCATCTGATTATCATTGACAACTTCCACAACCCCTTTATTCTGAAAGCTTTACTCTGCACCTTCAGGTTCTTTATCCCTATAACCCCCTGTCTTCTAGCCAGTTATCACTACTTTCACTTCACCAGATGAAAGCCTTTCCTCTCCTTGTTTCCATGCCATAGTGATTTTCTCCTAATATTGTCCAGTCTCTTGATGACTCCTGCTGGTATTGGGAACAAGGTCATCATGTAGTTGGCAAGGCATCTTGGACTGAATTGATGAGAGTCGGTCTGCCTCCCAAGGACAGATATTGAGTTTTCCATCTAGCCAATTTTTTTTTGACACTTCTCCCCCACACCATTCCATGTATCAACAAAGTTGAATTTGGCACCTAGAGGCATGCCCGTGTAAGTTGTTGGCAGAGTACCAATTTCCCCACTAAAGATTGCTGCTAGGCAGACCATATTTGTGACTTCATTGATTGGATACACCAAGCTCTTCCTCCAATTGATATGTAGTCCAGAAATTCCTTCAAATAGAATTAGCATAACCCTCAGATATTTTAGTTGTTGTTCCTCAGCATCACAAAAAACTAGGGTATCATCTGCATACCATAGGTGTGTCAATGTCACCTCCAAACTGTCACTACCCTCTCTAGCAATATCAGAACCTTTCAACCAGGCTTTGTTGTTTTTTGTTTTGATCATACTATTCACCCCTCCATAGTGTGACTAAAAACAAAAAAGGTGACAAAGGGTCACCTTGCCTGAGACTTCTCTGAGTATCGAAAAATCTTGCAGGGGCTCCATTAATAAGCGCCGAAAACTTGACAGTTGAAATACAATACTTTATCCATCTCAACCATTTCTGCCCGAAGCCCATTCTTTCCAACATCTTCAGAAGGTAGTAGATAGCTCCGGTTGACATGATCATATGCATTCTCTATGTCCAGCTTGCCTAGTATACCAGGTTTCTTCTGTTTGATTCTGGAATCTACACCTTCATTAGTAATCGACACAGCATTCTGTAGTAGCTTCCACCCGTTTCATTCGCAATCAGCACATCAGTTTAGAGACTATTCAATTTGTAGACTCATTTCTTGGTAATTTAGTTGTATCTTGTGGAGTCATCTGTGCACACTGTATCATTGGAGTTCTAACATATTTTCATTATTGATAATTTCAAGGAGGAGAAACTAAGGGGAAGACCAGGATATGAGCACCTGAATGAACCACTCCACATTTTAATTGAAGCTGATTTGCCAGCCAGTGTTGTGGATATTAGATTGAGACAGGCACAGGAAATCATAGAGGAGTTGCTCAAGCCGGTGGTATGTGTCTCAGATTTGTTCCCTCTTTGTGGTTTTGTATCACTTTGTAGCATATTTGAGAGCACCCAAAAATGAAATAAGTTTACAGTTGATTGTAGAGAAGCTATAATTTTGTTACCTTATCTTTTTTTTGGAAAAAGGTCAACTATATAGGTGGTTGACCAAGACAACTATTTTAAGTAACTTGACTTTTAACATACTTGCATATTGAGATATCATCAGTGGCTTCTAGATAGAATTTATTTACTTCCCTTTTTACTTTGATGAGAAGAAATTCTCCTATTAGGTGCACTTCTTTTTTGTAGCAAATGAGTATTTAATTTTTTGCAATGCTTTTATCTACAGGATGAATCGGAGGACTACATAAAGAGACAGCAATTGCGTGAACTGGCGATGCTAAATTCAAATTTCAGGGAAGAGAGCCCTGGACCAAGTGGCAGTGTCTCTCCTTTCAATACTAGTGGCATGAAACGTCCCAAGACTGGCCGTTGAGAGAAATGAGAAATTGAAGTTGTTGATGCTAAGAGAGGTTTGTACTCCTCGGATAATAAGAGGCATGCCTGGGCATTCCTCTCAACATACATCATATCCGCATCACTACCTAAACCCAAGCTATAAATAGACACACAGGTCCTTGCGGGTGATTTTTGGTTTGCTTTTGGGTTTTATTCATTTTTTCAACAACAGAAATGAAAAGATTAAAAAGGAAAATTAGAACTTATGGTTTATACAGTTGGCTTTTTTATTTAGGTTTGGTCATGTCAGTCCCTTGTAAACTTCATTGATTTATTCTTGTGTTAGTAATTGTAGTGTGAAATATGCTGTTATTGGTACATGGTAGCATTAGCAGTTTGAAGCCAATAGGTCTTTCCTTAATTATGTTGGAGTCGTACATTTGAACAACTATTATCAAAGAGACACCAATATTGGTGCTTTGACTGGAGTTGGATTTATGTATTCACCTATTAGTGCAACGTGTAATATGTTGAAATGCGACAGTATTTTAAATTCTTTCTTGGATGATCTATTTGTTTCTTGTGCTAAGAAATATGAATTGGCCCAAAGATATCATCTATAGAAAGGTTCTAAAAGGGGTTTGGGAGCATATCATACCATAGCTCAATGCATGATTTATGATAACCATCAAAGGTGCATCTTTTGAGATAGAATAAGATTAAATGCACTAATGGCTTTATGAGAACCAACAAAGGTGCATCTTTTGAGATCGAATAAGGTTAACTGCACTTGAGCTCTTTTCAAGCCCTTGTACAATCTCTTTACTTTCTGATGGCTTTAATTGAGACTATCCCATCGATAAGGATTTGAGCTTTACTATTTCTACCTCCTGATAGATGAGGTATAGGCGGAGGAATTGGAGCAGCACATGAATTTGCAGAAGTTCCTTAGGGGTCAACTCAGTTGGACGATCTAGAGTTCGAAAGAATTTTTTTTTTCTTAAATATCTGTAGTATCTCATTTATAGAAGTGAAGTCCTCATAACAATAAAATGATTCCACTGACACGATTTCATAGACTCCCTAGAACACTTCAACCTGTGCTTTGATATCAAATTTGTCACCCCCCAGCCTCCACCCCAAACGTGGTCAGCGCCTGATGCCATTTCTAATGTGAGGATATTCATAACATGGCATGAAACTGCGCATACACTTAGACATGAGCGTAATGCATAATTTAAAAATATTCTCTTTGAAAAAATCATCATGATAAAGAGGATAAAGTTTTAAATAAAAACTATTCATGAATAAACTATTGATGTTTTGAAGAATAATGACACCCAGGTCAAACTAAAATACATGATTGTCTGTATATCTATGAAACCTTAACATAATTGAGTAGTATCTATAGGTACAAAACCCCCGATCTACCTTCGACTAATCAGTTAATCACTATCGATTGAGATGAACTCAATATGACTAAGAGGGTGTTTGGATTTGTTTAAAAGTTGGTCAAACCTACTTTTAAGTCAGTTTTTTTACTTCTGGAAGTGTTTGACAAATATAAAAACAACTTAAAATAAGTCAAAAATGACTTAAAATAAGTTAGGAAAATGTTTGACAAAGTTAAAAATAACTTAAATATAAGTTTAAAATGTCTTAAAATAAGTTAAAAACCAAAAGTAGGCCTCCCCCTACTTTTTATTTTTTGATTTAAAAGTCATTTAAGTTTGACTTCTTTTTTTTTTTGACTTAAAGCTACTTTTTTTTAAGCCCATCCAAATGGGCTCTAAGTCCTCTAAGATCAAGGAGGACTCACTTAAGTTGAGAAAAGTAGAGCTAACAAATCTTCTAGTATTGGGTCTGAATACCTGAATATGCACAGAAGATGATATAACACGGATGACGTCACTACATGAAATACACAGTATGTAAAATAGCTGAATTAAAATGGTGTACTATAATAGGTAAAGTTGAACAACTAAATGTGAATATGATAGACGTCAAGAACATAAAATATTAGAGTCTAAAAAGTATAAGAAACATATTATGATTATCTAAATAGCCTAGTAAAACTAAAGAGCTTAAACTGAACTTCTGAAACTGAGCAATCGATAACTAAATGAAATGTTGGCTAACTGAATATATATATGCAATAGATTTCTCAAAATCTTTACAACTGGCGGCCAAAATAATATATCATAAAACTCAACTCATAAAAATGATATTTTTTAATTTCATAAGATATTTAGGTTAACCCAACATAACCATCATGGGAGCACATGGAGTCGGATCTCGATCCGACCAACTAAGCCATTTATATGTCCAAATTACACCTCCCTAATGAAGTATAAGCGGTCGTTGTTCAAATAAAGAACCTAACAGAGGTTAGGGCAGGTCCCACGAGGAATGAGGTCTCGACTTAGGCTAATTAACTGTTGATTGTACTTTTAGTCAGATTATTTCCGTAAAAGGGGGATTTTGTAATACAAAAGCTATGTTGATTCAGTTGAATAACAAGTAACCAAGTAAACAAGATTTAATGTTTTACTTAAGTCAATAGAAAGATGAAACTAGGGTGTACGTGTTCCGCACAAGTCCTTAACGGAGTAAGCCTTATAGTAGTAATTTTATCTAGTGTTTAACATGCAAAGTCAGTAAGTTATGTATCATCTAAGTGATTGGTCGTCCAAATAGAGAATTTCACCACACAACTTGGTCGGTCTACGGGTGTATGATTTACTAACCCTTACCCTTGACCCCAGATTAGCCTTCACATAGTTGGTTCTAGCTATTAGATACCGGTTGAAGTTGCTAAATCTCTGTTATTTAATCTCTTTTCTCCCTTGTTACTTCCTTGGTCTGACAAGTAGAAATAAGGCGTGTTCTAACGTTGCGCACCGTTAAGAAACAATCAAAGCGAAGAGATCAACAATACATGCATAAACACTATTTAAGAATTACTAATTATTAGGTCTACATTGTTAATTCCTCATGGTTCCCACAACCCTAGTTGTGAATTTAGCTACTTATCATTGGGTTATCACAATTCATAATAAGTTTGTTAAAATAAATTATGAACTTACAATTAGAGTAGATGAAATTCAGAATCTTCAATTAACGAATAAAAGATTGTATTATAAATTGATACTTCAAGAATTAAATGGATAAAATGTTCACCAAAATAATTCTCAAAGCCAAAAGCAAAATATCCAATTGTCTAACCGTAAAAAAATGAGAATTAAACGACTATTTATAGATATATAATCCTAAACAAAGTTGAAAAAGAAAATACAGGAAAATCTGGGCTCGACAGTCACTTCCACGGTTTGGTCCTACGAATTGTAGGAATTCCTATGGGTCGTAGGAGCTATTGTCAAACAAAATCTTCACTTTTAACTATTGGACTTTTCTACGGATATGTTCTACGACCTGTAGAACTTAAAATGACCCGTTCTGGCACCACGTAGTTCAACTACTGGGACTCAAATTCTCTGATCTTTTCTATGACTTTGACCTACAGCTCGTAGTCTTGTCTCGTTGCCCAACACTTAGCTTCAAATAACATAACTGCCTTCTATGACTTATTCCTACGCCTCGTAGATGAGTCAACAATCCTCAAAAAGCTATTGTTTCAACCTGTTTTATCCCGACTTATCAAAAATCTATTTCCCTGCAAAATACAAGTAAAATACCATCAAATCTACTAACAAATGCTTAAGACACACACAAAACTCCAAGTTTAAAGCATTATAATACCGTAAATCCACAGTACATCAACACCCTTAACTCAAAATCGTTGCTTGTCATCAAGCGACGCTACTAACACAAAACAACATGATACAAAAGTAAACTTAAGACTCAAGCAATCACATGATATTTTTTCCAATACTTAATCCTTCATTTTCATTTTTTAGCACAATGCTGTCATTAAGTTCAACAACAATTCAACACATGTGGATCAATTCATGACATAGACATACCAATAGATACATTTGCATAAAAAAATAAGAATCACCAAGATACCAACTCTTCGACACTGTAACTTGTGCCCTTACCGCAAAGGAATCCCAATGTTCACACAAATATCGATATATTCTTTAGGGACTTAGTATACGCTCACTCTCACAATTAAATTCAATATAGTACATGCATAATACCATAGGCTTGCCCTTATTTTCTATACTTAGTCTCTCAAACCATTAAATTAGGATCACTATAGGACTTTCTTAGCCTGTAACGTAGGCTCAGGGTCAGGTGTGGTGTATTTAGATTTTAAGTGACTTTTCTTCCCTCCTTGACATTACATTGACTATTTTTCTCTTTTACAACCAATTCGTGTTTCACCTTCATTTTCTGTTCTCCTCATCTTTTCATTTATGCTCGGGTGTGGCTTGACTTTCTTTTCTTTTTTGTTTAAATTTTATCTTCAGATTTTTATTCTTTTATCTTTTTATTTTCTTTATTCTGCAACACCATCTTAATATTTTCTATTTTCTCAGTACACAACTCTTTTCATACCCCTTTATTTTTTTGTTTTCCTTTATAGTAGTGTAACACCCCGTACTCAAAAAGGCCAAACAACAGCTTTCCAGATGTTGCAGGTGCCAAACCACGCCGGCCACCCACGGCCCGTGGAATGGACCACGAACCATAGGTATGGTCCGTGGTTGTCTTGCCCATGTAAAGTCTTAGGGTCCAGAACCACGGCCTGACCAACGGACCGTTGGTCAAACAACGGTCCGTGGTTCGAAACCCCAACAATCAAGTTGCTGAACCCAACGACGGTCCACCAGGAGTTCCCAAATTCCTCTATTTCAAATGGTAGAATTCCCCAATTGAGTTAGGATTTTCTTCAATTAGCATGAATTCTTATCATTATTGATTTAAATGATTGAATTATGATCTTCTATGCATGAATTGATGAATTACAATGCTTTTATGATGAATTCCCTTATAAACCCATGTAATCCCTATGTTTTAAAGTTGTGAATCATATGATGAGGGATTTTGAGTATAAAACAAGTGTTTTATAAAATTAAGCATGTATTGCAAGCTTTACATGTATTTATGATGAAATTCATATTTAATCCATATTTTCTAAGAGTTTATGATTGAAAGTGGGTTTTGACCTCAAGAGGTAAATAATGGACTTATGCATTGTTTATGAAATCTATGCAAATATTTTAAGGGTGCTTTGAGAGTAAAGTACCAATGATAATGTTGTGTTGTGAAAGGATATTCTCACTAAAACACATACTAGCATGATGTAAAAGGTTTTCTCACATAGAAAGGATTCTTAGATTGAAAGGCTTTCTCACCTAAATGAATCAAGAGTAAGAGCTATCTTAATGAACTAGTTTGGATTAGTTGTCCAAGGGAACCTTTTCATGAGTAATGAAGTCAAGTAAGAAATGAATATTCCATGGGAATTTATGCTTAGCACTGAGTTGATATTGATAGTGAGATGGAGGCTCTCCTGTTGTAGAGGTCGGGTTTCAAAAGTAATCTGATGAGATGGAAGCTCCCCCGTAGTAGAGGCTGGGTTTCTAGTAGCAATCTCCTTATCCCATAACTATGTTCCCCCATAGGTTGATTAGCTAGTGGATCCACTTAAGCTAGATGTCCATGGTTCTACCTTAGGCAAGTAGAACAACCTTTTTCGGTGTGGGAGACACCGGGGGATCATGTTATAGCTCACATGGTCTCATGTCGGTTAAGGCTATTTCCCAACAAGTAATAATGAACTAAGGTTACTTCAAGAAGTATCTCACATGAGTTCAAAGGTTTTAAGGATGAAGTTAGCTTGCAATGACCATGATTTTATGACTTATGTTTTATAAAGCTTTTATATCATGTTTAGCTCGGTCAATTGCATGTGAAGAAATAAAATGTCTCTTTTAGCTTGTTTTAAATGTTTTATGCATGACTATCATATTTGGTACATTGTTTTATACTAATGCATACTCTTGCCTACATTTTCCCCATATGTAGGGTCCGATATTCAGGGTGCTCAGTTTCGTGGCTAGTAGGTGAGTTAATTGATTCCCAAGCTTTGGTAAGTCCTCATGCTTCGAGGACGGAGTTTCATTATTTTAGTTTCGTTCCTGTATTTCTCTTTTGAACATGATGTATGGGCTAGACCCAATTTCATTCTATTGTATTAGATGGCTATGATGAGACATGAGTTTAGACTTCTGCTTTACTTTCATAAAATGATTTAGACTTGGATTATTGTTTTACTCTTATTGTTCTATTTATTATGTTATGAGAGTTAAGTGGCTTGTATGGAGTCCTTCGGGGTTTTATACGCCATGTTACATCTAGGGGGTACCCTAGGGTCGTGAGAAACTTGGTATCAGATCATAAGGTTTAGAATGGTCCTAGGATGTCTCCTAAGCTACATCTAGTAGAGCCTTCTTCATAAGTGTGAAGCGCGCCACATTTATGAGTGAGAGGCTAAAAGATGAGTAGGAAGTTCCACTTCTTTCATTACTCTTAAGTCGTGCGATATAGTTTAACTCTATAAAGTCTCTCTCCTAATCCTTATCCTATGTTCTTCAGGATATGGCTATTCATTCATGGATTCCTTTCATCCATGAAGCCCCCATGTCTCCCCCAATTGTGAAGATGAATCCCCAATTCTAGTTAGGGTTCCTTCCTATATTGTGGGTATGGTTATATGTTGATCCAATTGAGTTGATAATGGTTTTTTTATGATCATTTATGATTGTTTATGATGGAATTACATGATTTTAGTATGATTATACATGTATTCTTGATTAATCTAAGATCCTAGGTTGAAATTGATATTGTTTGGTTTTGTTCCATGAAAGAGGAAATTGAGGGCTTAGATGTGATCTTCTAAGATTGATGAATTACTTTATGAATTGCTTGAGATTAGAGAACCTAGATATGAATTACTTAAAGGTAAAGCTTGAAGACATGAATTGATTAGATTAGGGCTTATATGATGAATCATGATTAGTAGTGCTTGAGATTAGGGGTAATATGATGAAGTATAAATAGATTTCTTAGGGTGAAAGCTTATAGATATGAATTGGCTAAGCTCAAGTATGTATGATGAATTATGACTTGAAAGCTATGATGATTAGGATTGTCTTAAGACTAAGGCATGAATGATGACTGATTATTGTTAGGGCTTTTAAAGTGAAGCTTATATGTTGAGTTATGACTAGTAGGGCTTTTTGAGTAAGGCTAATATGTTGAACTATGAATGTTAAGGCTTTGAGAGTGAAAGCTATTATGTATGTTGATTTGTATATGGTATGATTGTGGAAGGACTTTACCCACATGAACTATATTATGAGTATATGAGATTATGCATGTAGTAATAGAACTACTTGAATTATGATTATATCTATGTCTAATGTAGTAATTCTAGATGTGTTGATTTGATATGAGCTTTGACCTTGAAAGGGCAAGATATGATATTATGCATGTTTTATGAAGGTTATGTACATGCTTTAAGAACACTTTGAGAGTAAAGTGAATATGCTCATGATCTAGTGGTTGTGTTGTTAGAAGGTTATCCTCTTATACACACCTATGTATGAATATGATATGATGCGAGTAGTTTCCTCACAATATGATGATTCTAAGGTTGGAAGACTAGTCTCACCTAATGAATCTATATATAGACATGGATGGTGACAGGTTATTCTCACGCACGATCTATGAGCTATAGTATGAGTTATGTTGGATTGAGTGTCAAGACATTCTTCCATAAATATGAATTTAAGTCAAGACTTAATATGAACTCAATGGGAATTATGCTTAGCACAGAGTTGATATTGAATATGAGATGTAAGCTTTTACGCTAGTTGAGTCCGGCTCTCCAATGAAGGCTTCTACATTAATTGAGTATGGCCTTCCAAATGAAAGCTTCTACACTAGTTGAGTCTGGCTTTCTAAATGGGTTCCTTATACGCTAGTTGAGTCCGGGTTCCCAAAGTATGTCTCATGAGATGGAAACCTTCTACATAGTTGAGTCTGGGTTTCTAGTAGCAATCTCCTTATCCCATAAACTATGTGCCCTCATAGGTTACTTAGCTATTGGATCCACCTAAGTTAAGAGTATGATTCTATCTTAGGCAAGTAGAACAACCCCTTTTTGGTGTGGGGTAAACACCGGATTCCATGTTAAGCTCACATGGTCTATGTCGGTTAAGGCTAATTCCCACTATGATAGTATGAACAAGATTATAAATTATGAATTATGGTTACTCAAGAAGCTTTACTTTTCATGGTGGAATTATGGGATCTTATTCATGCGTTGCACAAGTATGCTTTGAGGGTAGTTATGATATGTTCCTCTTATGTATGATGATCTATGTAATGAATATGCTTACGACTTATGCTTATGATGTATGTTTTGATGGATTGTTGCTATAGTTGCCTTCCATGATATGTTTGACTAAAGGTGAGAGATTTCCTTGTCTATTAGAATTAAGCTAATGATGAGATCAAAAGATGATAAAGAAGTATGATGGCCGAAAAGTGGTACTTAGTCTAGGTGGGATTATGGGGTCTCATCTATGCATTGCACAAGTATGACTTGAAGGTTACTTATGAAGTTTCTCTTAGGTTATGAGGGACTAAGTATGGACTATGCTATGAGTATGTGGTATTTCCTATGTTATTGGATTATGCCTTATGTTGACTTATGCTCATATTATGTCTATGTTGGAGATTATGATTATGTTATTGTCTCTTATGCTTATGTCTTATGTTGGCTAACCCTTTTGTTATGCTCTTATGATGTTATGCTAGCTAACATATTTAGTACATTTTTTACTAATGCATACTCTTGCCTACATTCTTATCAAATGTACGGTTCGGTGATCTCGAGTTCCATTTTTGAGGCTAGGTTCTTAGTAGGAGCAAGGAGTTGAAGATTGGTGAGTCCTCATAGCATCGAGGATGAAGCTACCATTTCCTTTATGTCTTTTCTTTTATGTTTTATACTATTGTATGGCTGTGTCCCAAGAGTTATTCAAAGTTGTTTAGATGGTTTAACACAGAGCGTTAAAGACTTCCACTTCGTTTTATGAGACTTCGATTGTTATGAAAAATATTTTAAAATTTCTGCATCATTTCTATGTACTTTATGTTATGATATGCTAACTGGCTTGTGTTAGCCCCTTTCGGGGTCTAGTACGTCATGTTACATCTAGGGTGTACCCCTGGGTCGTGACAAACTTGGTAATCAGAGCACAAGGTTTAGAATAATTCTAAGATTGTCTCAAAACCACGTCTAGTAGAGTGTTGTTCATAAGTGTGAAGCGCGCCACATTTTTGAATAGGAGACTATTAGATGATTAGGAAACTTCACTTCCTCATTCTCTAAGTCGTTCCATAGAGTTTAGCTCTAGTAGTTCTTTCTCCTAATCCGTGCCCTATGGTTTTCAGGATATGGCTAATACAAGGGCAAATGCAAAAAGGAATGAGGAAGACATGGTGGATCAAGAGGTTCATCCACAAGCTCCACAAGCTCCGGTTGATCCTCTAGTTGAGAATGTTACTCATGCGGAGTTTAGGTCAGCATTTCAAATGTTGGCCCAAGCCATGATGGCACAAGTTAATAGGGAGAAAAAGAGGCCTAGAATAGAGGATGATAAGTTCTTTCATGATGGGTCCAATGGACATGGTCGCTCTAGGAATCGACAAAGGTTGTCCGGACAAGGTTCTTCTAATATTTCTAAGTATAAGGAGGATAGGGTGTCTAACCCTAAACCGCAAGGAATTAGTAGTAAATCCCTATGGCATACTTGTGCTAGGTGTAGAAAGAGACATGAGGGTAGATGTTTAGCCGGCATAGAGGGTTGTTTTAGTTGTGGTGAAAGTGGTCACAAAAGAAGGAATTGTCCTAAAGCAAAGGCTAAAGGAAGAGAGGATGCTCCTAAGTTCAACCAAGATAGGGTGTCTAACCCTAGGCCTCAAAGAGATGGTAGTGGGGTTCTATTACCGGGGTGAAGTAAGTGTGATAGAAGGCATGAGGGGGATTGCTAAGTGGGTTCCAATGTTTGTTTTGGTTTTGGCAAGCTAGGCCACAAGATAAGGCATTGTCCTATAGTTGCTAGAAATGAAGGAGATAGTCGTCGTAGATCTCAACCCTACCCTTCATCCGGTCCAATTGGTTCGGGTGTGAGTGCCCCTAAGCAAAACCGGTTTATGCACTTCAAGCTAGAGGTGAAGAAGAGTGTGCTCCAAATGTGGATCCCGATATGTTGATAGCTTCTTAATTGATGTTTGTGATTTGATAAAAAAAATATTTGTTGTCATTTTGTTGGTTTGGTTGCTCTCTTATTATGCTCCTTTGTGATGGTATAACCCGTATAGTCCAATTGTTAGTTCCCGAATGAGCCTATTCGAGAGCGGAAGGGGGAAAATCTATGCCATAAGTTTGGGTTATGTCTTGGCTAGAAGTGGACTTTAAAGGGTTGCATGTACCACCTAGCTAAGGTGAGGGAGATATGTTTAGGTGTTGACCAACTTCAAAGAGTTAGTTACCTCATCAAGATTGATCTTAAGTATGGTCATTATGAGTAGAGTGCTTAGATAATACCTAGAGGTGGTAATTAGTAGACTCCTATAAAAGGAAGGGTAGTAGTATAGTTCACCATGGTTTAGAGTCTTCTTGTGAGATGAATGTGAAAGCTTAGTGATGACTTAATCCGACCTTAGTTAAATTGAAATGAATGGCGCTTATAAAGTCCGTTTAGGCTTGCTCCCAAGGTGAAGATGATATGCTTAGTTAGCAAGGTCGTTGAGTGTTCCTAATGCTTAGGAGTTGGGTTTACTTGAGTTTCTCACCCTAGAAAGGTGGAATAAGTTGGGAAGTTTAGTCCCCATTTTGTAGGCCCATATGAACTCTTGAGATGATAAGTTCCTCTTGATTTATATTAGGTATGGAGTCTTGTGTGTTTATGTGTTTCCATGATTTCCTTATATGATGTATGTTCATGAAAGCTTGTGATTTAAAAGGAAAAAAAAATGAGTTTACATGATTTATTTCCTCATGTTGTAGTACATTGAGTATGAGTTGCCTATTTGATTTCATGAGATGAAAATGAGCATGCCTTAGTACGGAGTTGAGAGATTCCTCCTTGAATAAATGCTTTTTGAGAGTAAATTGCATATGAGCTCCATGAGAGTATGTTGATGATGTTTTAGTTCAGAGATGGTAGTTCCTCCTTGAACATGAGTAGATGTTGACTTTCATGTATGTTGGGCTGTTCGATATAGTTCCTACTTCTTTGTGTTGCATTGAGTATGTTTAGCTTGGAGATGAAGTTCTTCCTTTGTTTATGTGCATTTAGATGAATTGCATGCTTGATGGGTTGCTAGTCTAGTGTCGTTACCTTAAGAAGTGCCTAGAGTGTCATTCGAGGATGAATGTTCCCAAGGGAGAGATATTGTAACACTCCGTAGCTTAGTAGGTCAACTAGAGCTTGACGTGAGGGTTAGAGTCGTAGATTTAACTCCCCGTACTTAAAATGAAGGGTTTCGGGATAGACAGTCAAGCTACGACTCCCCAAGGACAAACCATGGGTCCTTGAGGAGGAACTTAGGACTGCCCAAAGCAGTGCCACCCACGAGGCTATCCACGCCCCGTGGATGGACCCACGCCCCTTAGGTGGGCAGCGTGGGTGAGCTCCTCCAAGAATCTACCTAAGGTAATGTCCACGGGTAGGACCCACACCTCGTGGATGGATCCACACCTCGTGCATGGGTCCACACCTCATGGATGGAGTCGTAGGTCCCTAGCCTGCTTTGCCAACCCTCAGAACCCAACCCACACCCAACCAGTACGGGTCATGGGTCAAGGCACTCCCCGTGGTCGGGGTCTCGTGAGTGAGGGGCAGTGTGTGAGTTAAGCGGTTAAGTTGGGGACTAAGGGATCTTTCCATAATTAGTTAGGGATTAAGTGGTGTCGTTTTACATTAGTTTAGACCATGTATATAAAGACTTTAGACCCTTAATTTAGTCATTCCAAATCATTATATCAATTCACCAAAGAAACCCAATTCCCTCCAAGAAATTCTCTCTCTAGAAGTGAAGAAGAAGAAGAAGAAGAGGGTTCAAGCTAGGTCAAGACTCCATTGTTTCAAGCTTGCTAGGATTTTTAATCAAGGTATAATGGCTTATTCATTCCTGGATCACTTTCATCCATGAAGCCCCCATGTCTCCCCCAATTGGGAAGATGAATCCCCAATTCTAGTTAGGGTTTCTTCCTATATTATGGGTATGGTTATATGTTGATCCAATTGAGTTGATAATGGTTGTTTATGATCGTTTATGATTGTATATGATGGAATTACATGATTTTAGTATGATTATACATGTATTCTTGATTAATCTAAGATCCTAGGGTGAAATTTATATAGTTTGGTTTTGTGCCATGAAAGAGGAAATTGAGGGCTTAGATGTGATCTTCTAAGATTGATGAATTACTTTATGAATTGCTTGAGATTAGAGAACCTATATATGAATTACTTAAAGGTAAAGATTGAAGACATGAATTGATTGGATTAGGGCTTATATGATGAATCATGATTAGTAGTGCTTGAGATTAGGGGTAATATGATGAAGTATGAATAGATTTCTTAGGGTGAAAGCTTATAAACATGAATTGGCTAAGCTCAAGTATACATGATGAATTATGACTTGAAAGCTATGATGATTAGAATTGTCTTAAGACTAAGGCATGAATGATGAATCATTATTGTTAGGGCTTTTAAAGTGAAGCTTATATGTTGAGTTATGACTAGTAGGGCTTTGAAAGTAAGACTAATATGTTCAACTATGAATGTTAAGGCTTTGAGAGTGAAAGCTATTATGTATGTTGATTTGTATATGGTATGATTATGGAAGGACTTTACCCACATGACCTATATTATGAGTATATGATATTATGCATGTAGTAATAGAACTACTTGAATTATGATTATATCCATGTCTAATGTAGTCATTTTAGATATGTTGATTTGATATGAGCTTTGACCTTGAAAGGGCAATATATGATATTGTGCATGTTTTATGAAGGTTATGTACATGCTTTAAGAACACTTTGAGAGTAAAGTGAATATGCTCATGATCTAGTGGTTGTGTTGTTAGAAGGTTATCCTCTTATACACACCTATGTATGAATATGATATGATGTTAGTAGTTTCCTCATAATATGATGATTCTAAGGTTGGAAGACTAGTATCACATAATGAATCTATATATAGACATGGACGGTGAAAGGTTATTTTCACGCACGATCTATGAGCTATAGTATGAGTTATGTTGGATTGAGTGTCAAGACATTCTTCCATAAATATGAATTTAAGTCAAGACTTAATATGAACTCAATGGGAATTATGCTTAGCACCGAGTGGATATTGAATATGAGACAGAAGCTTTTACGCTAGTTGAGTCCGGCTTCCAAGTAGGTTTTTTACGCTAATTGAGTCTGGCTCTCCAATGAAGGCTTCTACATTAGTTGAGTCTGGCCTTCCAAATGAAAGCTTCTACACTAGTTGAGTCCGGCTTTCTAAATGGGTTCCTTATACGCTAGTTGAGTCCGGGTTCCCAAAGTATGTCTCATGAAATGGAAACCTTCTACCATAGTTGAGTCCGAGTTTCTAATAGCAATCTCCTTATGCCATAAACTATGTGCCCTCATAGGTTACTTAGCTATTGGATCCACCTAAGCTAAGAGTAGGGCTCTACCTTAGGCCAGTAGAACAACCCCTTTTCGGTGTGGGGTAAATACCAGATTCCATGTTAAGCTCACATGGTCTATGTAGGTTAAGGCTAATTCCCACTATGATAGTATGAACAAGATTATGAATTATGAATTATGGTTACTCAAGAAGCTTTACTTAGCATGGGTGGATTTATGGGATCTTATTCATGTGTTGCACAAGTATGCTTTGAGGGTAATTCTGTGTCACGACCTAGGGGTACACCCTAGATGTAACATGGCGTACTTGACCCCGAAGGGGTCTCATACAAGCCCTTAGCATATCATTACATAAGATAATAGAAAAGTGCAGAAATTTTAAAATATTTTCCATAACAATCGAAGTCTCATAAAAGCAAGCAGAAGTCTTACTACACTTTGTCTCAAACCATCTAAACTCAATTTGAATAAAACTCTTTGGGACGCAGCCCATACAATAGTCTCAAACATAAAGAAAAGACAAAAAGGAAATGATGGCTTTATCCTCGATGCTATGAGGACTCACCAATCTTCAAGTCCTTGCAGTTCTCGAAATCCTATCCTCAAGAATAGAACACAAAGTCGTCGGACCTTACATTTGATGAGAATGTAGGCAAGAGTATGCGTTAGTACAAAATGTACTAAATACGTTAGCTAACATGACATCATAAGAGTATAACACAAGGGTTAGCCAACATAAAACAAAAGCATAAGATATAATAAAATAATCATAAGCATAACCTCCAACATAGACATAATATGAGCATAAGTCAACATAAGGCATAATCCAACAACATAGGAGATACCCATAGTCATAACATGGTCACTACTTAGACCTTCATATCATAAGACATCTATCTCATAAGTAACTTCAAGGCATACTTGTGCAATGTATGAATAAGACCCCATAATCCCATTCACACCAAGTATTACTCTTAGGTCATCATAATCATACTTACCATCCTTTGGTCTCATTCTTAGCTTACTTCATATAGACAAGGGACTCTTCACCTTTAGTCAATCATATCATGGAAGACAACTATAGCAACAATCCAAGCTAAGCATATATCATAAAAGAGAACACTTCATAAGTAGCTTCAAGTCATACTTGTGCAATGCATGGATAAGACTCCATAATCCTACCCATACTAAGTACCACTTTAGGCCATCATACATACTCATAGGTTGGGGACTAGTCCCTCTTTACTATTTGCCATTATTCATTTAAGGTACTTTTCTACTTAGTACAAGGCAAGTCAATACACATGAATGATTTCTATTTATCAATTCAAGGCTACCAAGGAATAGCACCCTACTAGACTATACCAAGCTACCATGGAAGGCATACTAGCATGCAAGTCCAAGCTACTATTTCTAAAGCCCAACAAATCATCTTTCTAACATAACTATATTATGCTAAACCAAACTACCATGGAGAGCATACTATCATGCAAGTCCAAGCTATATAAGGAAGGGTACAAATGTTCCATCCTAGCTACCATGCAAGCACTCTAGGATGCAAGCTACCCCTTAGGAGAGTATGAGTTCTCAATCCTACGCTACCATGAAATGGTCTTGGCCTAACCAAGTCATGCTACCATGAAGGCATTCTATAATGCAAGTTCAAGCTACCCTTAGGAGAGTAAAATTCCTCAATCCTAGGCTACCATGAGACTTACTAACTCAAGCTACCATGAAAGAATTCTATAAGGCTAGTTCAAGCTATCCTTAGGAGAGTGTGATTCCTGAATCCTAAGCTATCATGAAGTGGTCTTGTCTTACTAAGTCAAGCTATACATGAAGGGATCTTATGTCACAACTTCAAGCTATTCTAGTCTAACATGCTTTAATTCATTTTAGTTGAGTAAACCTTTCAACCTAGAACCATTCTATATGAGAAGACCTTTCACATTCTACATACATACATTCATAAGGTAGTCTAGGTGAGCAAAGACCTTCCACCACAATTCTACTACCATTCTCATATAGGCTTCAATCTCAAAGACATTACATTGCATAATTCATCATATTAGATTTATTCTCAAAGCCCTAGTGATCAACATTCATGACTATAAGCCTTGCTCTCAAAGCTTTACTTCATACAATCATCATTCATATCTAGATCACAAGGCATTCTAGTCATAAGCTTCATCTTTAATCAATTCTAGTCATAATTCATCATAAAGTTTAATCTCAAGCTTTACTAGTCATGATCAATCATATATACTTTAATCTAATTCAATTCATGTTTAGATACTTCTATTCTGGACCAATTTCTATACATGTCATCAATTCTAGAAGATCACCGATGAATCCTCAATTTCCCTTCACAAGGCACAAACCCACATTCTTCAATTTCATCAATTAGACTAGGGTTAACCATGGAAAACATGTAATATCATCATAATATCATGATTCACTACTAACTCAATCATAAACAATCAATACCCACTCAATTGGGTCAACATACAACATAACCCACAACATTGAAGAAACCCTAACTAGAATTGAGGATTTTCTTCATCAAATTAGGGAATTCTAGGGGGATCCATGGATGGAAGAATCCATGGATGAATAAGCTAACATACCTTGGATACAAATCCTTACAAAGGTTGCAACAATGGAGTCTTGTTGTTGACCTAGGCTTCAAGCTCTATCTTCTTCTTCAAGTCTTAGAGAGAGAAATATTTGAGAGGAGAGTATTTTGGGGATTTGATTTGGGTCTTTGGAAAATAATAACTTAAATGGGTGATTAAAGGGTTAAAATAGCTTATATAGGTGTACAAAGTCTATACAAAATGACCCCACTTAATAATCACCTAAATTAGAATTTCTCAAAATAGCCTCACTTGGCAGCCTACTGTCCATGCTTCACGAGAGGCACCACAGATCTCGATCCTCACCACTGACTGTGGTCCTGCTCATGGTCCTTGGACCAGTAGCTAGGCCACTTGTCTTGGCCTCTAAAAGTTCATGGCATGACCACGAGCCTTCCCACGGGTCGTGGTCTACACCACTGACCGTGAAGTGGCCCGTGGTCCATGGTCCAGTGGCTTGGCCCCAAGAAATTGCCTCCCACAAGGCTAAGCACCTTCACGAGGCCTCCCACAAGCCGTGGTCAAGACCACTGGCCGTGGTGGTGGCCGTGAAGTTAGGGTAGTGCTTGCCAAGGTTGGGGCAACCTTGGCCTTTGGCTTGGGCCTTGCCCCTTTGCCTTGGCACTTGCCTTTTAGCCTTGACTCTTGTAGCCCTCAACTAAACCCTAGATGGTCTACTAAGATACGGGGTGTTACATTATAATATGTTCCTCTTATGTATGATGATCTATGTAATGAATATTCTTATGACTTATGCTTATGATGTATGTTCTGATGGATTGTTGCTATAGTTACCTTCTATGATATGTTTGACTATAGGTGATATATTTCCTTGTCTATTAGAATTAAGCTTATGATGAGATCAAAAGATGATAAATAAGTATGATGGTCGAAAAATGGTTCTTAGTCTAGGTGGGATTATGGGGTCTTATCTATGCATTGCACAAGTATGACTTGAAGGTTACTTATGAAGTTTATCTTAGGTTATGAGGGACTAAGTATGGACTATGCTATGAGTATGTGGTATCTCCTATGCTATTGGATTATGCCTTATGTTGACTTATGCTCATATTATGTCTATGTTGGAGATTATGATTATGTTATTGTCTCTTATGCTTATGTCTTATGTTGGCTAACCCTTTTGTTATTCTCTTATGATGTTATGCTAGCTAACATATTTAGTACATTTTTTACTAACGTATACTCTTGCCTACATTCTCATCAAATGTAGGGTCCGACGACTTTGAGTTCTATTCTTGAGGATAGAGTTTCGAGAAGTGCAAAGAGTTGAAGATTGGTGAGTCCTCATAGCATCGAGGATGAAGCTACCATTTCCTTTATGTAATTTCTTTTATGTTTTATACTATTGTATGGGCTGTGTCCCAAGAGTTATTCAAAGTTGTTTAGATGGTTTAAGAAAAAGTGTTAAAGACTTCCGCTTCGTTTTATGAGACTTCGATTGTTATGAAAAATATTTTAAAATTTCTGCATCATTTCTATGTACTTTATGTTATGATATGCTAAGTGGCTTGTGTTAGCCCCTTTGGGGTCTAGTACGCCATGTTACATCTAGGATGTACCCCTGGGTTGTGACTAGATTCAAGGGCTAGAATGAGTAAGTTCCTTTTGGGTGTGTTCGAAATGGTAGTTAAAAAGTGCCGAACCGCCATGCTCATTTATGACATAGACATCTCTCGTCTCATGGTGCATGCACAACAAATTGAGGAGGAAAAACTTAAGGAAATTCTAGAGAAGTAAAAAGGGCTAAGATCGGTGATAGTAATTTCTCTCATGCAAGGTCCGATGGACAAGGTCGTCCTAGATTCCGACAAAAGTTTTCCGGTCGAGATTCTTCTAATGCTCCTCCAAAGTTCAACCAAGATAGGGTTTCTAACCCTAAGCCTCAAGGAGGTAATGGTAGTGGATATTCATTATCTAGGTCTACTTGTACTAAGTGTGGAAGGAAGCACGATGGTAAGTGCCTAGCCGGCACGGATGGTTGTGGAAAAAGTGGTCAAATGAGGGTTTTCTCTGTGCTTACGGCTAAAGGGAGAGAGGGCAAGCAAGCTACTCCTAGTGGTTTGGGTTTTAATCCTCTTAAGAAAAACCGCTTTTATGCTCTTCAGACTAGAGGTGAACAAGAGAGTTCTCCGGATGTGGTTACCGGTATGTTGAAAGTTTTCCAACTTGATGTATATGTTTTACTTGATCCCGGTGCTACTTTGTCTTTTGTGACGCCATATGTGGCAATGAGATTTGATATGCTCCCTGACTTGTTGTTAGAACCTTTTTCCGTCTCTACTCATGTTGGTGATACTATTGTGGCTAAGAGGGTCTATAGAAAGTGTCCCGTTTCCTTGTCCCATAGAGTTACTCTTGTTGACTTGGTAGAGCTTGATATGTTAGATTTTGATGTTATCTTGGGTATGGATTGGCTGCACTAATGTTATGCTTCTATTGATTGTAGAACTCGTGTAGTCAAATTTCAGTTTCCAAATGAGCCTGTCCTAGAGTGGAAGGGGGGGAATTCTATGCCTTAGGGTCAATTTGTTTCTTATCTTAATGCTAGAAAGATTATTTCTAAAGGTTGATTTTACCATCTAGTAAGGGTGAGGGATGTAGATTTTGAAACCTCTTCTCTTGAGTCGGTCCCCGTTGTAAATGAGTTCCCAGAAGTGTTCCTAGATGATCTACCCGGTATTCCTCCCGAGAGGGAAATAGACTTCGGTATCGACCTTCTCCCAGATACGCAACCTATCTCTATTCCTCCTTACCGTATGGCTCCGACAGAACTTAAGGAGTTGAAAGAACAGTTGAAGGATATGTTGGATAAGGGTTTCATCCGACCGAGCATCTCTCAATGGGGTGCTCCAGTTTTTTTCGTTAGAAATAAGGATGGTTCTCTTCGTATGTGTATTGACTATCGTCAGTTTAACAAGGTGACTATTAAGAATAAGTATCCTCTTCCGAGGATAGATGATTTGCTTGACCAATTACAAAGGGCAAGCTATTTCTCTAAGATTGATCTTTGATCAGGTTATCACCAATTGAGGGTGAGAGAAGAGGAATTTCCAAAGACGTCTTTTCAAACTCGGTATGGTCATTATGAGTTCCTAGTAATGTCATTTGTTTTGACTAATGCTCTGACGACATTTATGGACTTGATGAATAGAGTGTTTAGGCAGTACCTAAACATGTTTGTGATCGTGTTTATTGATGATATTTTGATCTACTCAAGGAGTGAGAATGAGCATATGGATCATTTGAGAATCGTGTTGCAAGTTCTTAAGGAACAACAACTTTTTGCAAAGTTTAGCAAATGTAAATTTTGGTTGAGATCCGTAGCTTTCCTTGATCATATTGTCTCAAGTAAGGATATTGAGATAGATCCTAAAAAGATAGATGCGGTCAAGAGTTGGCCTAGACCTCTAACTCCTTCGGATATTAGAAGTTTCTTGGGTTTGACCGGTTATTATAGAAGGTTTGTTGAGGGGTTTTCTTCTATTGCTTCTCCTTTGACGGCCTTGACTCAAAAAAATCCTAAGTTCATATGGTCCGAGATGTGTGAGAAGAGTTTTCAAGAGTTGAAAGATAGACTTACTTCCGCCCCGGTGTTGACCTTACCGGAAGGGACAGATGGCTTTGTGGTTTATTGTGATGCTTCAAGAATTGGGTTAGGGTGTGTACTTATGCAAAATGGGAAAGTGATTGCCTATGCCTCAAGGCAACTTAAAGTTCATCAAAAGAATTACCCTACCCATGACCTTGAATTAGCGACGGTCATTTTTGCCTTAAATATTTGGAGGCATTATTTGTATGGTGTGTCTGTAGATGTGTTTACCGACCACAAGAGCTTGCAATATGTGTTCAATCAAAAAGATCTAAATCTTCGTGAAAGAAGGTGGCTTGAATTATTGAAAGATTATGACATGAGTGTTCTTTATCACCCCGATAAAGCTAATGTGGTAGCGTATGTTCTTAGTCGACTATCTATGGGTAGTGTGGCCTATATTGAAGAAAAAAAGAAAGATTTGGTTCGAGATGTTCATAGATTAGCTCGATTAGGTGTTCAATTGGTGGACTCCACCAAGGGTGGTCTTATGGTTCACAATGGGTCCGAATCGTCTTTTGTAGTAGATGTGAAAGCTAAGAAAGGTCTTCATCCAATTTTGGTAGAATTGAAAGAGGCGGTGCTTAAGAAATCCATTGAGGCTTTCTCCTAAGGGGGAGATGGTGTACTTAGATACCAAGGTCGTTTATGTGTTCCAAATGTGGATGACTTGAGGGAAATAATTTTGACAGAAGCCCATAGTTCGAGGTATTCCATTCACCTAGGAGCCACCAAGATGTACCGTGATTTGTGGGAAGTCTATTGGTGGAATGGAATGAAGAAGGACATTGCGTGATTTGTGGCTAAGTGTCCGAATTGCCAACAAGTTAAGGTTGAGCATCAGAAATCGGGAGGCTTATCCCAAGATATTAGCATTCCTACTTGGAAGTGGGAAGACTTGAATATGGACTTTATTATTGGTTTGCCTCGCACCCGGTGACAACATGACTCTATTTGGGTTATAGTAGATCGGATGACGAAATCGGCTCATTTCCTTCCCATCAAGGTTTCTTATTCGGCGGAGGACTATGCCAAGTTATACTTGAGAGAAATGGTAAGGTTGCATGAAGTGCCCTTATCCATTATTTTTTATCGTGGACCCAATTCACTTCTCAGATTTGGAAGTCCTTCCAAAAGGGTCTTGGCACTAAGGTTAAGCTTAGCACGGCCTTTCATCCCCAAACTGATGGGCAAGCGGAGCGTACTATTCAAACTTTGGAAGATATGTTAAGAGTTTGTGTGATTGATTTTAAGGGTAATTAGGATGACCATTTGCCATTGATTGAGTTTGCCTATAATAATAGCTTTCACTCGAGTATTGATATGGCTCCATTTGAGGCCCTATATGGTAGGAGGTGTAGATCTCCAATAGTTTGGTTTGAGGTGGGTGAAGTTGCCCTAATAGATCCAGAATTGGTACATGAGGCCATAGAGAAAGTTCAACTTATTAGAGAAAGGTTGAAAACAGATCAAAATCAGCAAAATTCATATGCCGATGTGAGAAGAAGGGATATTGAGTTTGACATTCATGCTTGGGTTTACTTGAAAATGTCACCCATGAAGGGTGTAATGAGGTTTGGTAAGAAAGGGAAGCTTATTCCCCGATATGTAGGCCTATATTAGATTTTGAGGCGTGTTGGTAAGGTTGCTTATGAGTTAGATTTGCCAAATGAGTAGGCATCGGTGCATCCGGTTTTCCATTTCTCTATGTTGAAGAAATGTGTTGGTGATCCGACATCCATAGTTTCCTTAGAAGGGTTGGGAGTTGATGAGAGTCTTTCTTATGAGGAAGTTCTGGTTGAGATTTTAGACCGGTAAGTCAAGAATTTGAGAAATAAGGAGGTAGCTTCCGTGAAAGTATTGTGGAGGCATTAGTTAGTTAGTTGAGGGTGCTACTTGGGAGGCCGAGGCCGATATGATGTCCTGATATCCTCATCTTTTTCCTTTTACTCCTGCTCTAGATTGAGGTAATGAGTTCCTCTTGGTTTGACCTTTGTTTTGGGATTCATGTGTTTTTATGTGCTTCTATGATTTCCTTATGTTATACATGTTCATGAAAACTTATGCTTTGAAAGAAAATGAGTTTACATGCTCGATTTTCCTCATGTTGTTGTGCATTGAGTATGAGTTGCGTATAGACTTCATGAGATGAATTGATGAACATGCTTTAGCTATGCTTTTTGAGACCACGGAAATCAAGTTGCTGAACCCAACGACGGTCAACCAGGACAGGCCGTGGGTCAGACCACGGTCCGTCGACTGAGTCCGTCGGTGGCAGCTGACATTTATTATTTTCAGGGTTAGTTGGGTCTTTTCCTAATTAATTAGTTCCTAAGATATGTCGTTTTGTCTATGTTTAGGACCCCTATATAAGCCTTTTTACCCTCAAATTCACCCCATTTACTTCATTCTTCCAAATTCCGAAAAAGAAGAGCTCTCAAATAATTCCATCTCTAGAAACTTGAAGAAGAAGAAGAAGATGGATTCATATAGGGTTTCTAGCATTTGGAGTCAAGGTATCATAGGTTTCATCCATGGATTCCTTTCATCCATGGAGTTCCCAAATTCCTCTATTTCAAATGGTTGAATTTCCCAATTGAATTAGGGTTTTCTTCAATTAGAATGGGTTCTTATCATTATTGATTTAAATGATTGAATTATGATCTTCTATGCATGAATTGATGAATCAAAATGCTTTTATGATGACTTCCCCTATGAACCCATGTAATCCCTATGTTTTCAAGTTGTGAATCATATGATGAGGGATTTTGAGTATAAAGCAAGTGTTTTATGAAATTAAGCATGTATTGCAAGCTTTACATGTATTTATGATGAAATCCATATCTAACCCATGTTTTCTAAGAGTTTATGATTGAAAGTGGGTTTTGACCTCAAGAGGTAAATTATGGACTTATGCATTGTTTATGAAATCTATGCAAATGTTTTAAGGGTGCTTTGAGAGTAAAGTACCAATGATAATGTTATGTTGTGAAAGGATATTCTCACTAAAACACATACTAGCATGATGTGAAAGGTTTTCTCACATAGAAAGGATTCTTAGGTTGAAAGGTTTTCTCACCTAAATGAATCAAGAGTAAGAGCTATCCTAATGAACTAGTTTGGATTGGTTGTCCAAGGGAACCGTTTCATTATTAATGAAGTCAAGTAAGAAATGATTATTCCGTGGGAATTTATGCTTAGCACCGAGTGGATATTGATAGTGAGATGGAGGCTCTCCCGTAGTAGAGGCCAGGTTTCCAAAGTAATCTGATTAGATTGAAGCTCCCCCGTAGTAGAGGTCGGGTTTCTAGTAGCAATCTCCTTATCCCATAACTATGTGCACCCATAGGTTGATTAGCTAGTGGATCCACTTAAGCTAGATGTTCATGGTTCTACCTTAGGCAAGTTGAGCAACCCTTTTCGGTGTGGGATACACCAGGGGATCATGTTATAGCTCACATGTTCTTATGTCGGTTAAGGCTATTTCCCCACAAGTAATAATGAACTAAGGTTACTTCAAGAAGTGTCTCACATGAGTTCAAAGGTTTTAAAGATGAAGTTAGCTTGCATTGACCATGATTCTTTGACTTATGTTTTATAAAGCTTTTATATCATGTTTAGCTTGGTCAATTGCATGTCATGAAATGAAATGTCCCTTTTAGCATGTTTTAAATGTTTTATGCATGGCTATCATACTTGGAACATTGTTTTGTACTAACGCATACTCTTGCCTACATTTTCCCCAAATGTAGGGTCTGATATTCAGGGTGCTCAGTTTCATGGCTAGTAGGTGATTTGATTGATTCCCTAGCTTTGGTGAGTCCTCATGCTTCGAGGACGGAGTTTCATTGTATTAGTTTCGTTCTTGTATTTCTCTTTTGAACATGATGTATGGACTAGGCCAATTTCATTCTATTGTATTAGATGGCTATGATGAGACATGAGTTTAGACTTCCGCTTTACTTTTATAAAATGATTTTGACCTGGACTATTGTTTTACTCTTATTGTTCTATTTCTTATGTTATGAGAGCTAAGTGGCTTGTATGGAGTCCTTTGGGGTTCTATACGCCCTGTTACATCTAGGGTGTACCCCTGGGTCATGAGAAGTAGTCACCCTTAACTTTATTCTGCCACACCATCTTAATTTTTTTCTGTTTTCTCAGTACACAACTCTTTTCATACCCCTATCTTTTCTTGTTTTCCTTTATAGTAGCTACCCTCAACTTAGGATTTTAGCCTGAGTTGAGGTGCACGATGTCCAAGAAGGGATCAGGGCAAAACCAAAGGTTAACAATTATCACGGGGAAGGTGAATTGGGTAAATTGAAAGAATAGCCTAATTTAGGCTCAACAATTTGGTTCAACTGGAGAGTTTTAATTTGGTTGGTTGTTTTCTTAGACTTTAGTGGACTCAATTTCAACAGACCTATGATCCTTTCCTAATTAACAGTCAAATCATCCTAGCAAGAATAACGGTGCAAGTTCTAGATTGGCATATATTGTATGAATGAACAAATAATCTCACACACATATGACACATCATTTCATTATCAAATTATCACTATATCTGGTTCATGCTTCAACTTAAGTATTATCTTATCACTTCCTATCATGTCATGCAAAGATATTATACCGTTGACTTATCAATCACACAGATATATCACAAACACAAAAATTTGGAGGGATATCAATTTCATAAAATACTGCCATCATGCTTTTATTTCTAGTCTACTTTTACAATCAACATCCTAAACATGCTAGTTCAACAAAAATTAAATAGTCCTTGGAAAAACAAAACACATGCAAGAAAACCTCAAGGCATGATCCGAGTGTTTGGACTATTCATACTTCACCCTTCACACTTTTAACAGATTCACCCCATCCCCATAGAAAAGAATGTTCAATGTCCCCAATGCATGAAAAATAAAGATTCGAAGGTGAAGACAAACTTGTAACGCCTAAGCACCGAAGAAATAGATAGAGAGTCCTCTGGTGGGGACCCCACTGCAATAATGTATGCCTCCATAGTAGTCTGAGGAGCAACATCAATAATGTCCCCGATCCTGATGCTCCGGCTACCTGCTGCCAGACTCTCTCCAGTCTCAACTCCTCATCTATCCTATACTGTCGCTGAGCTGCTTCAATTTCACGCCTCTCTATATTTCTCGTGCACTCCGCAGCTCCCTCATCAATATCACCATCAGTCCGCGTGCGCTTCCCAGTCATACGAAGGGGGTCTGTATCACAAAATAATGCAATAAGAACCTCATCTCTGGCCTCTGTAGGTGAATGAGTAGGTGTAGAAGAGGCTGCGGTAGCCAGTGCGTCAACATTAACCCGGAGTCTAGCCAACTCAGACTGAAATCCCATAAAATATGGACTCGGCGTATTCTGGGGTTGGGATAACACGCACAACTCAAAGGCATCTATACTCCCCTGTGTGACCTGAGTTAGATCTGCAATCAGATTTTGCATCCTCTTCTCTGAGTCCTAAACTATCGTCCGGACCCATGGTTGAAGGTGTTGTAGCAACTGAGACATCTGAGCCTCTAATCGCTGAAGTCTGGTGACTAGTAAAATGGAAAGGCTTGAAGGAGTAGAAGCACGTGGTGTGCTATCGGCCGATGCATATGTAGATGGAGGAGCAGCCCTAACAGGATCAGTAGTGGTGGCTGGAATCTCTCCCTCTCTAGGCTTCTCATGTGCGCTTACCTCGCCTATAGCTGACATATTAATATGGATGCCTCATCTCGGTGCAGCTGGGTTGGCATTATATCGAATCAGACCGATATCCATGGTCTTAGTCACATCAATCGATGCAACCACCGCAATTACTGGGAAAGTAGCCTCTATGCACAAGCGGAAGATCAGGCATGGGAACAGAATGGTAATAGTCTTCCAAAAATCTCTCTCGTGGATCCAACAATCAAGATGGGGGTGAAGTCTATCTCATTCCAGACCATCATGCATGCCACCATCACATCCCGATCTAATGTCAACTGATTGTCCGACATATTAGGAGATAGTCTGGCACATACAATGGACCACCAGAACTTCACCGCAAAATTTAGGGAAGCCTTCTTGATAGGAGACGAGAAATCACAAACCAACTCGGCGTCAACACCCTGATCAGCTATATAGCCGACTTCCAATCTCATCAAGTCTTCTTTCTGGGTTGCATCCCTTATGGATGCCTTGTTCCGGACTAACTGCATATGGTAGTCAAACTCCAATGTAGAGATGGGCTGCTTATGTGATGGGCCATGAATAAATTGGTGGATTGTGCACTTAGACAGGTCTACGAGAATGTCCCATACCAAAGTGGTCTGAAGTGGGAGCTGGGCCAACTTGTTGGCCTTCAGATGTGGGCCATTCTTCACTGTCACTGCATATGAGGCATAAAATTCTCAAACCATGATTGGCTATATTTGCCCGATAAGAAGCCATTTACTCACACCTGTGCCTTTTGAATAATTTATGTATGGCCAGGGTAGTGTGAAGACTCTTGGTGAATACTCGTGGCTCTTCAGTGATAGGCCTAGTGCTATATTGTTGGGCATTTTGTTGGATTACATCAAAATAAATATCAAACATACCCTGACACACCACTGGTTTGGCTCGCCAGTAACTCGTACTAGCTCAGATGGTCTAGTATGTGGTGCATCCTCTTCTTCTCTAGACTGAGATGAGCCAGAATCAGACTCTGAACCAGACTGCAATCCAGAGTCTTGACTCAAACTGTGAGTCAAATGTTGACCCTGCCTGTGAAGTAGCCTCCTGGATAGAAACTTCAGCTCCCTCTTCAGACTAGGGAACTGAACCTCATGGAGTCTGACTATGTCAACCGGGTCTGGAATCACCTCTAAGTGCTTGATGTCTTGTCGCCCATCCGGAGTTCTTTGGGTGAGCCTTCCCACACATCTGGATTATACTCCAAACCACTCTGCTCATCCTCGGAGGTCTGATTCCTCAACTGATATTTGGACATAGTCCTAGCCCGAGAAGAAGGTGCGGTGGACTTGCCTCCTCTTCGTGAAGTACCCTTTGGTTACATAGCACATGTGGAAGATTTGTTAGAACCATAGAAATGCTAAAAGAAAACAAGAAAGTAGAAAACAAAACCAAGACACAAGAACAAAAGTTGCAATAAATACACTGTTTTTCTACGGGCTTTAGGACCCAACCGTAGGAAAGTAAGTCAATGTTTTAGTTTCTAAGTTGGATCTACGGTTTGCCAGTACGGCCCATCAAAATTTCTACGAACCGTAGGTTAACCTGTAGTTCCTAACTTAAGCTACTAGTTTGTGTCTTTTAGCACTACCAGACTGATCTATGAGCCGTCGAAATTTCTGTAGATCATTGACAGGCTCTGTAGTCCTTAAATTATACCATTAAATATGTCAGTTCTTGTACAATTCCTATCTACAGTCCGTAGAAATTCATGCAACCCATAGATAGAAGTCGTACAAGTCTAGGTGGGAAATTGGCAACACTTACATGGTAGGCTTTTCTACGAGGGGAAACTATGGATCGTAGAAAATTCTACAGTCCGTAGAAGAACCTCAAAGGTCTCAAAAACCTAGATCAGTGTGCTATTTAACCAAAACAAAGGTACATCTTTAATATTAACAACCCAACCTAATCACGCTTTACATACTTCATATTTATCATTAGCATCACAACAATTATCCATCATTCCTCGGGTACTCACAAGAATTAAAATAACTAGTTAGTCCTAGGTCATGTTCTAAACCAATTTCATTTATGCAAAGGTGTAACACATCGGATTTGGAAAAGAAGGAAAATGCATTTTTTAGGTTGGAGTCTGTGTATACGGGTCCCATCTACGGACCATAGAAGCTTCTACGGACCGTAGATGGCAATCGTAGAAAGTGGAGAAAATCATTTTCTGAAATCAAGTCCCAACACCCTTTTTACGGCTCACCAGGATGGTCCATCAACCATTGTACGAGTCGTAAATATGTCTTGTGGGTGAGTCCCAGACTTACTGAAATTTTTAAGGTTAAAGTTGATTTCTACGGTTGGCATGTACGGACCATAGGAAGACCTATGAGCCGTACATGGGTTTCGTCAAAATTTAATCCAAATTATTGTTCCTAAACTCATCTACGGTTGACCAGTATGGTCCGTAGTCGAAACCTTAGATAAGGCTCGACAGTTATGTTAAAGGGGCTTTTGGGTCTTTCTAAATTGTTTTAACTCAATACTTTGTTGTTTTGCCTTCTATCCTAAGACCTATATAAAACTTTTAAGCCTCCAATTTACCCATTTTCAATTCATTTTCCTGAAGTCCCCAAACTTGACTATATTCACTCTCCAATTTCACTCAAATCTATGGAAGAAGAATAAGAGCTAGGGTTCTTTTAAAGTCTCCAAATCCTTTATTTTCTTGGGCTTAAAGGATCAAGGTATGTGTATATTCACCCATGGATTCCTTTCCTCCATGGGGTCCCCAAGGATTTCAAATCCTGATGTACCATCAACTTACGATACTTTTGATTCATTGAACTTAGAGTTTTGCATGCGTCTTAAGCATTTTCTTATTAAGATGATGGTATTTTGGTTTGACTTTGCAAGAAATAGGTTTTTGGAGTAGTTGGTGATGAAAGTGTTGCAGCAGCAGGATTTTGGTTACATACAATTACACTTACGAGACCTCATTCCTTCCACGAGCCGTAGGTGGAAGTTATGGGTTGAAGTGCTGAGAAATGGAGCTAAGTCCATGAACGATGGTTAAACTGGACGTGCTTAGACCTACGAGCCATAGGTCATGCCCGTAGATGGCACCCGCTGGAGATTTGACGAACTGTAGATTGGCAGAGGCACCTACGAGCCGTAGGTTGCCAACCATAGGTGATGCTGCCCAAAATTGTATTTCTTTAATCTTCCTTTTTCTACTTGGTTTAGGATTTGTTTTCTATAAATATTAGTTGTAATTTTCCTTTTAGGGTGTTAGACGTTTTGAGATACTTTGTTTTGGCTTTGAGAATTATTTTGCAAACACTTTTGGCCTTTTAATTCTCGAAGTTTGGTTTATGAAATTTGTATTTGTTCTTCAATTCAAGATTCCATATTTGATCTATTCGAATTGTAAGTTCATGATTTATGTTATTAACCCTAATATGAATTGTGAATTCTCAAGCATGAATAACTAAATCCACAACTAGGGTTGTGGGAACCATGAGTAATTAAAAATGTAAAACTAATAATTAAGTAATTATAGAATGGTGTTTATGCATGTATTGTTAATCTCTTCATTTTGAATACTTTTTAACGATGCGCAATGTTAGAACTCGCCTCATTCCTACTTGCCCGACCAGGGAAGTAATGAATGAGAAAGAGGTTAAACAATGGAGATTTAGTGTGATAATTCGCTATCTAATACCCTGACCCAAATACGCGAAGGCTAATCTGGGGTCAAGGGTAAGGGTTAGTAAACCATACACCCGTATACTGACCAAGTTGCGTCGTGAAATTCCCTTTTTGTACGATCAATCACTTAGGAGGTACCTAACTTATCGACTTTGCATGTTAAACACTAGGAAAGAATTGCTACATTAGGGTTATTGTGTTAAGAACTTGTGGGGAACACACATGCCCTAGTTTCTATCTCATATTGATTTACAAATTATGAATTATGCTTACTTGTTACTTGTTATTTCAAATAAATCAACAATTACTTTGTCTATAAATCCCCCTTTCAAAGAAGTAATCTGACTAAACGTACAATTAACCATAAATTAGTCTAAGTCTAGACCATATTCCTTGTGGGATCGATCCTAACATCAATTAGGTTCTTTATATGACAACGACCACTTATACTTCTTTAAGGAAGTGTGATTTGGGTGTATCAAAATTTTAGCGCCGCTACCGGGGAATAAGGATTTTAGATTAGATTAATTTCTTTATGGAACTTTAGTCAATTATTTCTTGAACGTTGTTTTTGTTTTTATTTTCTGCAGGTCTTATTTGCACTGTATGCCAAGTACCCAGAGTCAAGGCAATTTCTTGACCCCCTACGACCCCAAACTAATAAAAACTATGCGAAGAATGACTCAAAGAGGTTGAAACCAGGGAATCAATGAAGATCCTATCAGAGAGGGTCATGAGAATGTTGCTGGATTCCAACATCCAAGAGCAATGAAGTACCTTGACAATTCTAGGAGAACCCTCAAGTTGAAAATGCTAAAAGAGTGCAAAATCAGCGAGCACCTGATGTGAGTGATAACTTCAGGGTTGATTTTGACGTTGTGGGGTCAAATGGTGCTACTGTTGTTCCTCTACTACATTTGTGGTGACCAGCAGCCTGATGCAAATGCTTACATCTAGAGGGTTGTTTGCTAGGCTACATTTTGAGGATCCATATGCTCCTCTGAGCAAAGTCATCCGCGTGTGTAAAACTAGAGTGGGGAGGCCAGACTTAGATATAGATGCAATTGGCTTGTGTGTATTCCCACTGTCATTAACAAGTGATGCTACTGTGTGGTTGTCTGAGCTGCCATATAATTCGATTTCTACATGGGCAGAGCTGCATAGAGTGTTTCTGAAGATATATTTTTCGTTGTCAAAGAAATTAAAGCTCAAGGATAAACTCAAACACTTCGTAGCCTTAGCAAGGGAGTCAATTAGTGACTCTTGGGATAGATTTATAAGGTTCATGAGAAGTGTGCTGAACTACCACATTGATGATGAATCACTCAAAGAGTACTTTTATCATGGGCTATATGACAATGGGAAGACTGTGCTAGATACTATTGCTGGAGGATCCTACGGAGCAAACACGTTTCAAGAGATTTATGAGAAACTTGAAAAGATCTCCAAGAATAATAAAATATGGCGCACTCGAACGTTGGCTACTGGAAGGAGTAATTTTTCAATACAGGCCATACATAACCAGTCCAATGATGATATTCGTGAGGAGATGGCACAGTTGAGGACAAAGGTTGGCTTACTGTTGAAGCAACTCAGTGGAAATTCTGAGAAAGTGAATGCAGTGAACTATCAGACTAGAGAACCACCAGTTGATGACCATATCTATGAGGAGGATGTGAATCTTGTCTATGATCAAATGGGGGGTTTTTTGACCAACGCTCAAGCATCCAATCAGGATAATTGGCGCCAAGGTCAAGGAAATCAAGGTCAAAACTATGGTAACTACAATCGCGAAGGGAACTATGTTCGTGATGGGAACTATAATCATGAAAAAATCACAATAGGAATGAGTATAACAACATAAATAATAAGAGTGGACCCTATGTTCCATTGGGAAATCGAGAGGGAGGTTCGAGTATGAGTCGCATTGAAGATATGATGAACAAGATGATGAAAAGGTATGACTCAACTGATGACAATGTAAAAGAAATGGATACTAATTTATCGGGCATTGGTCAGAAAGTGGAGTCACATGTAGTATCAATTAGAAAGATTGAGAAGTAGTTGAACGAGTTATAATCCACTGCAAATCCACGCCAACAAGGAACATTACCTAGCAATACCATTCAGAACTCAAAAAATAACAGGCATTATATGACAGTCACTACTAGAGGTGGAAAATAGACTATTGATTCTCCTATGCCGACTGGAGTGGACAATACGAATGAGAAGGAAGAGGATGAAGTCGAGGTAGTTGAGGAGCCTAAAGATTAGAATGAGAAGGAGATTGAGGTGACGTAAAAGATCATCCCTATGCCGAGACCTCCACCTCCCTTACCACAAAGGTTGGTCAAGAAGACGGAAGAAGGAAAGTATCGAAGGTTCATATCCATGTTGAAGCAGTTGTCAATAAATTTTCCTTTGATTGAGGCACTTGAAAAAATGCCCGGTTATGCTCAATTCATGAAGGATCTGGTGACTAAGAAGAGGACTATCAGTTTTGAAGGTGATGATAAGTTACAACACTGTAACGCTATTTCTACTAGGTATATTTCACTTCTCTAAGGCCCTATGTGATTTGGGTGCTAGCATAAATCTGATGCCACTGTCTGCGTACAATAAGTTGGGCTTAGGAGCCCCCAAACCGACTGCAATGTGGCTACTTATGGCTGATAGAACTGTGAAGAAACAGATTGGGGATCTACATGATGTCCTTGTGAAAGTTGAGGCGTTCAGCTTTCCAGTGGACTTTGTGATATTAGACTGCGAGGTTGACTATGAAGTTCCTATCATATTAGGAAGACCATTCCTTGCTACTGGGCATGCTTTGATTGATATGGAAAGAGGGCAGATGAAGTTTTGATTGAACAATGAAGAGATCACCTTCAATATATGCAAATGAATGAAGTATCAAAGTGATCTTAAGTCGGTGTCTGTGGTTAACCATACTGTTGAGGTAGAACCAGAGGTTTCTATTGAAGAGATATTGGGTGTTGAAGAGCTAGCTACTATGATCATGAATTTTGATGGAGATGGTATTGATGAATATGATGAGTTAGTGGTTGCACTTGATGGGGGTGAGGTTTGCTCGTTGCCAACCAAAGAAGCTGGATCTAGATTTGAAGAATCGAAACTTTCCTCCTGCAAAATTATCGATTGATGAGCCTCTGAAATTGGAGCTAAAGGTTGTTCCATCTCATTTGCAGTATGTGTTCTTTGGCCAAAATAGTACTTTGCCAGTTATTATTGTTGCTAACTTGAATGAAGGGTAAGTAAAGGCGTTTATATCGGGGCTACGAAGGTTCAAAAGGGTGATAGGATGGACTAATGCTGACATTATTGATATTCCATCGGGTATATGTTCTCATAATATTCAACTCATGCCTGATAGTAAGCCGAATATTGAGCACCAAAGTAGGTTGAATCCACCAATGCAAGAGGTTGTGAAGAAAAAAATTATCAAGTAGTTAGATGCTGGGGTAGTATATTCGATTGCTGATAGTAATTCGATGTGTCCGGTTCAATGTGTGCCAAAGAAGGGAGGAATCACTGTGGTTTCTAATGCAAAGAATGAGCTCGTTCTAATGTGGCATGTTACTGGTTGGAAGGTTTGTATGGGTTATTGAAAGTTGAACGCATGGACTGAGAAGGATCACTTCCCAATGTCATTCGTGGACCAAATGTTAGATCGTCTTACTGGAAAGGGTTGGTATTATTTTCTAGATGGGTATTCGGGCTACAATCAGATCTCCATAGCTCCGGAAGACCAAGAGAAGACTACTTTCACTTGTCCTTACGGGACATTTTCTTTCAAGAGGATGACATTCGGGTTGTGTAATGCACAAGTGACTTTTCAATGTTGCATGATGACTATATTTTCTGATATGGTGGAAGACACTCTCGAGGTATTTATGGATGACTTTTCTATTATTGGTGACTCGTTTGATATTGCTTGGTACATTTAGGTGAAGTGTCGAAACGCTGTGAAGAATGCAATCTTGTGCTAAATTGGGAGAAATTTCACTTTATGGTCAAAAGAGGTATAGTTTTGGGCCATAGAATTTTGCAAAAAGGCATTGATGTTGATAGAGCAAAGGTCGAGGTGATTGAAAAGTTACCACCACCCATCTCTGTGAAAGGTGTTAGACGTTTTCTAGGGCATGCGGATTTCTATAGGAGGTTTATTAAAGATTTCTTGAAATTGCACATCCTTTGTACAAACAGCTCGAAAAGGAGACAAAATTTTAGTTTGATGATGCTTGTCTTAGATCATTTGAGGGGCTAAAAGAGAAGTTGACGTCTGCACCTATCATTATTTCACCAGGTTGGGGACAACCATTTGAAGTTATGTGTTATGTGAGTGTGGTGGCACTTGGCGTAGTATTGGGGCAAAGGCGAGAGAAGATTTTTCATCCCATATATTATTCGAGCAAAGCTCTAAATGTTGCTCAATTGAATTACACAGTCACTGAACAAGAATCGCTTGTTGTAGTCTTCGCGTTTGAAAAGTTCAGATCCTATTTGTTGTGCAGTAAAGTCATTGTGCACATTGATCATTCCACATTGAGGTATCTTAAGGCAAAGGAGGATGCAAAACTGATGCTGATTCGATGGGTACTATTGCTGCAAGAATTTGACTTTAAGGTGAAAGATAGAAACGGGGACAAAAAACCAAGTGGCTGATCACTTTTCCAGACTAGAGGAAGAGGCTATGTTGAAGCTAGATGATGGAGTTGAGATAGATGATACGTTCCAAGATGAATAAGTTTTGGTTGCTTCTTTTGATCTTATCCCTTGGTTCGCAGACTTTGCCAATTATTTTACAAGCGATGTGGTGCCTTCGGATTAATCATTCCATCAAAGAAGAAAATTCATGTCTTTTCTGGGAAGAGCCTTACTTGTTTCGTGTCTGTGCTGATTGGATTATTCATCGCTGTGTGCCTGAGATAGAAATGATGAGTATATTGGAAGCGTGTCATTTGTCCCCAATTAGTGGCTGTCATAGTGGTATACGGAGTTCTCATAAAATATTATAGTGTGGGTATTATTGGCCTACTATCCACCAAGATGATCATGATTTTGCCAAGTCTTGTGATCGGTGCGAAAGAGAAGGAGGTGTTTCAAGAGAAAGAACTCCCAATGACTCATATACTAGTGATTGAACTGTTTTAATTTTTGGAGCCTTGACTTTATGGGTCCATATGTGAGTTCGAATGCGATGAAGTACATACTTGTAGTGGTTGACTATGTGTCTAAATGGGTGGAAGCTGTTGCGCTTTCAAATAATGAAGGGAAGAGTGTCAACACATTCCTTAAAAATAGTATTTTCTCCAGATTTGGTAGACCAAGGGCGATTATTAGCAATGAATGCTCCCACTTTTGTAATAGGTTGTTCAAGGCATTGCTTGAAAATTATGGTGTTCGTCACAACGTAGAAACTCCTTATCATCCACAGTCTAGTGGGGAGGCCGAAGTATTAAATAAAGAGATTAAGAAGATCCTTGCAAAGAATGTGAATGCGAACAAAACTGACTGGTCAAGAAAGCTTGATGATGCTTTATGGGCCTATCGCACTACATTCAAGATTTCCATAGGTATGTCCCCTTACCAACTTGTTTTTTGGAAGTCTTGTCACTTGCCTATAGAGTTAGAGCACAAAGCGATGTGGGCACTCAAGAAGCTAAATTTATATTGGGATGCCGCATCAAGTCAAAGATTGAATGAGCTCGATGAGTTTCGCCTAAGAGCATATGAAAGTTCAGCTTTGTATAAGGAGAAGATAAAGAGGTACCATGATCAAAAGATTGAAAAGTGTGAGTTTGTTCCCGCTGATTTGGTGCTTCTATTCAATTTAAGGTTGCCCTTGTTCCCTGGAAAGCTCAAGTCGAACTGTACGGGGCCATTCAAAGTGGTACAAGTGTTTTCACACGGAGCGGTTGAACTTGAAAATGATGAAGGAGCTAGATTCAAAGTGAATGGTCAAAGGATCAAAGCCTACTTGGGTCAGCCGGAAGAGGTCAAAGAGGTGATCAAAGAATGGGATCTTGATGAAGTCTGAGTAATCAAAGGGGTCTTCGTCGTGCCGCGACGTTAAATCAAGCGCTACTTGGGAGGCAACCCAAGATGTATAGCTAGCCAATATTAATATTATTTTTCTTTTTAGTTAATTTTATGTTTTGAAAGATTGACTATTGAAATTTATGTTTATTGAGTATAGTTTTGACTAGATTAGGATAGTATAAGGTCCGTGTCCAAAGAGAGTCAAGAGAATGTAAGAAATGGAAGTCCTAATGTTTGGTACATGAGCAGGAAAGAAAGGAAAATCTGAAAAATTATAAGTGTAAGAGGTTCTACAGTTCCCATAGACGAGTCGTCGTTCAATCGACGGACTGTAAATGGCATCCGTAGAATCCAAGGTTTAAACACAACTGCAACTTTAAGTCTACGATTGCACAGTACGGACCGTCGTTCATTCAATGGTCTTTAGTTTGCAATGGTAGACCCCAGGTATGTTTCCTGAATTTTACTAAGTGTAGAGGGTAACCATGACACCCACGAACGGACCGTATTTCTCAGTACGGACCGTCGATGGGTAATCGTAACTCTACACAAGTGGACTGAACCAACCTGACCCGACCCACGACCTTATTAAATAAAACCCTTCAATTCTTTTAAATCCATTCCCCATTTCCCTCTTTCCACAACCGTTACAACTCCTAAATATAGTTACTCCTCCAAATTCCCACCTCTTCACATTCATTTCCAACACCTCAATCTCCCACACTCCATTATATATTCCTCTTCTCCCCTATTTCCTCCATAATTCTTTATTTCTCTCACTTTTCCCCAAATTGTTTTTCTCTTCTAAAATGAAAAGTCGCGGGTCCAAAGTCTAGCAAGTTTTGGTTGTCAAAGCTAAGAGAACACACTCACACAACTTTGGATTTCTCCTGAAAGATACTACTTCTGAACCAAAACAATTAAACTTTTTTAGTTGAAATCCAAAGTTGTTACTTGACCTTGGGTATATATTGTTTATTTAATCTGATAATATTATTAAAATGTACCCTTGGGATGAAAGTATAGTGAGTGTTGTTGAGTTTTTGTGTATACATGTGGGTTAATGCCTTCTAGTTGTGTTCTTGACTTACGGTTTTGAGTTGATTTTTTTTCTTGTCTTTAATTGCATGACTAAATCCCTAAGAATGATAGAATAACATGAAAATATGTTGAAATGCATATTCTAGAATAGCTTTTGTAGTATAAATGTTAAACTTATGATGTTGGATGAAATTGAGAAGGGCACTGACATAGTAGTAACCAACGACCTCAACTTACGGCTCGTAGGGCAACCTACGGACCGGTCCGTAGGTCTGGGTCCGTTAATCATTAGCACAAACCAGTAGCCTAAGTTGTGAATGAAGGTATTGCTTACGGTCCGTTGTTCCATCGACAGACCGTTCTGGTGAATCATTGTTCCAACTTCTGGGACCTAAAAAGAGGACCTCCTTATTTACGGTTGGGTCCTATGGTCCGTAAGTGCTTCTACGGTCCATAAGAACCAACCGTAGGTCCCAAAAATATCGTTTTTTTCTGACATTTTTTTTAGTTTCGTAGGTTAATTTTCTTCTTTTTCTTGTTTTGTTTTGTATAATTTGAGTACTAACAAGTCTTCCACAGGTATTATGGCGCCAAAGAAAGCATAGACCTAACAACGCAAAGGGAAGTCCAAGTTTGTGACACCCTTTCTTCAGCTTATTGATGAGTCAAGCGGATCTGAATTTGATCCAGGAATGAACAGAGACTCTCCTACGACACCTCAGATTACGTAACAACAAGCTAGTCAACTTGAGACAGTCGCAGTGTCGGAGGGGGAGCAGTTCCCTAGCCATGATGATGCCTCCTAGTCTATGGAGGGGGCACGAAGTTCAAATGATGAAAATAGGGAGTCCTAGTCCAGCTCTAGCTCTGATTCAGTGACTGCCTCGACTTCTAATGCTACTAGTTTTGGAGAGGCCCATGACCCTCTCAATACGAGATATGAGCCGATAAATGTGTCTACTGAGCTAAATAGATGGTGCGTTCGAGGGATGTTCCAAATTTATACGGATGGTTTGTTCATAAATGAGCAGTAGAAGCAAGCCCAAACCATTACTGAGGAGAGACGGGTGCTCACGGGGAACCTTGACACAGTGCCAGATATTCATGAGCTTTTCAAGCGGCACAAATGTGAGTTGATGGTAGAGACTCCGGAGAGGTATAGCCCAGAGATGGTTAGTGAGTTCTATGCATCCTATGCAGCTACTACACAAAATGCTCTACCACCATGGGCTAAGGCACTGGCTCAGCCCCCAATGTTGACTACATTGGTGCAGGGTATCCCCATTGATTTATCGGAGGCCACGGTACGCCGTTTTATTTATGGCCCTTCACATGCTCAACTGATTAATACAATTGAGTATGACTACCAGATGGAAGTCGTGCATGTTAGATCAGCCATGCGTGATGTTGAATAGCGAGAGACCTTGCTATAATGGATGGCTAGGCACATTGCTGAGGAGGGGGTGAACGCTAAGTGGGTTTGTGACATCACAATGCCTATCAAAAAGGCAACTCTCAATTTTGCCGCCAAGTTTTGGTGGTCTATTATCCGGGTGAGATTTTCCCCTATGTTGGTTGATAATATAGAAACTTGGGACCGTGTTGTGATGTTAGCTTCGTTGATGGTGGGGCACGAGATAGATTTCTCCCAGATTCTGATAGTCGAGATTCATAAGAGTTCTTTCCAAGAGAAGACCACTTTACCATTCCCCCGTCTGATTTTCTGCCTATGTAGAAAGGATAATTTCCCTATTTGGTGATGTGATAGATTGATAGAGGTGACCAAGACAGTCGATGTTTGTTTGATATGGGATGATGCGACCCTGCAGCTCCACGGAGGGGTATCCTGTTTGATTTACCGCATATGGGTGAGGCACTTGCTACTCATAAGGCAGATGAGGGCACCATTCCTGCCCCTAGTAAGGAGCCTGATGTCACTGCTCCACCCTCCACTTTGTCAGGCCCGCTACGAGCACACCACATGCTCTTACTCCTACAGGGTTTTCCATGCTGTCACTAGCTAGAGTCCAAAAATTAGAGACTCAAATGGTGACTCTCTTGCAGCATATTAGGCCATGGATGAGGAAGTCCGTAGAGGAGTCAGAGGCATGGACTGAGAAAGCCATTGAGGTGAAGATACATACAGTGTACCGGAGGATTGATGTTTTTGATATCTGGATGCTGGAAAGGCCTCAGCCTAGGCCTACAGTTGATGTGGCTAAATTTCAGACGAAGTTGGCCAAACTCTGGGCTGATATTGATGCCTTGGACATTGTAGATTCTGCTGTCCCGGAGCATTCCCCAAAGGCTGATGCTGGAGATGTAGTGCTACATGCACTATTTGGTTAGGATGAGCCTTCCCTCGACCACGCTTGTGCGGATGGAAAGGTCACACATACTTCTAAGCATACTACTAATACGAAGGAGGAGCGAAGACATAGAAGAAGAGAGGCATCAGTTTGAGGAGGCGCAATGGTAGTCGCTACTTGAGGAGGAGATACAACAACGTAGAGTGTGGGAGTTTGCTGTCGGAGCATCCGCTTCAAGGGGCACTACTGATGGTGCTCCCTCAGTTATAGTTGAAGGTGCTATTGAGGGTGTCACTCAGGTTCATCCAGTGGGTTCAGGGCTACCAGACCCATCCGCTTCTTGATTGGTCATCAATGCTTATGCGCCACAGGTTTGTCTCACCCGATGTATTATGATTTGTTTGCATTGGAGGCATTGCACTTTCTTTTTTTATAGGGGTGGGGTGAATGGATTGTGAGTGTTAGGGTGAAGCCTGAATAACCCAACTCACAATCCTTTCTTGAGGTTTTCTTACCTGTGTTCTTTTTCCCCAAGGAATTATTTAGTTTCTGTTGAACCAACATGTTTAGGATAGTATAAGTGTAGAATTAGACTAAAATGAAAGCATGATGGCAAAAGAGCATGAAAAGTTATACCCCTCAAATTTTTGATATGTGTTGTACCTATGTGCTTGATAAGTTGAATGTGTAGGATCTTTGTATGATATGATAGGAATCGATTAGACAACATGACTAAAGCTACAACATGAACCAAATACATTGATGATTCGATAGTGAAACAAGGTGTCGTATGTGTGTGAGAGATTGGTTGTATATTCATATCGTACGTACCAATCTAGAACTTGCCCCGTTGGTCTTGCTAAGATGATTAAATTAGAAATTGGGAAATGGTCATGGGTCATTGTTGATACTGAGTCCACTTAAGCCTAAAAACAACCAACCAAAAAGATAAATTGCTCCCGTTGATCCAAATGTTTGAGCCTATTGTGAAACTCTATTTTGGCCTTGGTTCCTCCTTGGACATTGTGTACCTCAACTCAAGCTAAAAAGCCTAAGTTGAGGGTGGCTACTGCAAAGTTGTACCTTGATTTTGGCCCTGGTCCTTCTTAGGACATTGTGAACCTCAACTCATACTAAGCATCTAAGTTGAGAGTGGCTATTATGAAGGAAAACAAAAAAGAAAGGGTATGAAAGAGTCGTGTGTAGAGAAAAGAAAGAAAAAAATGAGTAAAAATATTGAGAATGGTGTGACTGAACAAAAAAGAAACAAAAAGAATGAAAAGCTTAAAAGATGAAGAAAAGATGAATCAAACAAGAAGATCAAGTCAAAAGTCACTTCTCAAGCTACAAATGAATCAGTAGGAGAAGAGCATAAAGCAAGATGATGTGAGAAATGGTTGTAAAAGAGGTAAACTAGCCAATGTAATGTCAAGGAGGGCAGAAAAGTCACTTAATATCCAAATATATCACACCTGACCCTAAGCCTACGTTATAAGCTAAGAAAGTCCTATATTGATCCTAAGTGAACGATTTGGAAAGTCAAAGCATAGAAAATAAGGGCAAGCCTATGGTATTGAGCACAAACTGTATTTAATTCGCTTCTTAGTGCGAGTGTATACTGAGTCCCTAAGTAAAAATTCAAATTCTTTGTGAACAAATAGATTTCTTTGCAGTAAGGGCACAAGTTACATTATTAAAAAAATGGTATCTTGGTGATTGTTGTCTGTGTATATGAATGTGTCTATTGGTATGCCGATAACATGTATTGATCAACATGTATTGGCTTGTTGAGTTAAATAGAAGATTTGCATTGTGGTGAAAATAAATAAAGAAGGGTGATTGTTTAGAAAATGACATCTGATTGCTTGAGTTTTTGGGTTACTTCTACATACGTGTCGTTTAGAGTGTGTCGCGTCACTTGAGGACAAGCAACAATCTTAAGTTGAGGGTGTTGATGTACCGTGAACTTACGATACTTTTGATACATTAAACTTAGAGTTTTGCATGCGTATTAAGCATTTTGTTATTAGATGTGATCGTATTTTGGTTTGAATTTGCAGGAATTAAGATTTTGGAGCAGTTGGTGATAAAAGTGTTGCAACAGCAGGATTTTGGTGACAGATGATTGCACTTACGAGGCGTCATTCCTTCGACAAGCCGTAGGCGAAAGGCGTGGGTTGAAGTGCTGACAAATGGAGCTAAGTCCATGAACGACGGTTGAACAGAATGGGCCGTGCTTAGACCTATGAGCCGTGCTTAGACCTATGAGCCGTAGGTCATCCCCGTAGAAGGCCCCCATTAGAGATTTGACTAACTGCTGACTGACAGAGGCACCTACGAGTTGTCGTCTCTACAAAGAGCCGTAGGTTGCAAACTATAGGTGACGCTGCCCAAAACCGGATTTCCTTAGTCTTCTTTTTCCTACTTGGCTTAGGATTTGTTTTCTATAAATATTAGTTGTAATTTTTTATTTTTAGGGGGTTAGACGTTTTGAGATACATTGTTTTGGCTTTAAGAATTATTTTGTAAAAACTTTTGGCATTTTAATTCTTGAAGTTTGGCTTATGAAATTTGTATTTGTTCTTCAATTCAAGATTCCAGATTTCATTTATTCTATTTGTAAGTTCATGATTTATACTATTAACCCTAATATGAATTGTGAATTCTCAAGCATGAATAACTAAATCCACAACTAGGGTTGCGGGAACCATGAGTAATTAACAACGTAAAACTAATAATTAAGTAATTTTGAAATAGTGTTTATGCATGTATTGTTAATTGAATACTTTTTAACTGCGCGCAACGTTAGAACTCGCCTTTTCCTACTTGCCTGACCAAGGAAGTAATGAATGAGAAAGAGGTTAAACAACAATGATTTAGCGTGGTAATCTGCTATCTAATAGCCTGACTCAAATACACGAAGTCTAATCAAGGGTCAAGAGTAAAGGTTAATAAAGCATACACCCGTAGACTGACCAAGTTATATGGTGAAATTCCCTATTTGAATGACCAATCACTTAGGAGATACCTAACTTACCGACTTTGCATGTTAAACACTAGGAAAGAATTGTTATCATTAAGGTTATTGTGTTAAGAACTTGTGGGGAACACACATGCCCTAGTTTCTATCTCATTGATATTACAAATTGTGAATTATGCTTACTTGTTACTTGTTATTTCAAATAAATCAACAATCACTTTGTTTATAAATCCCCTTTTACGAAAGTAATCTGACTAAAAATATAATTAAATATAAATTAGTTTAATTCAAGACCATATTCCTCATCGGATCGATCCTATCCTCATTTAGGTTCTTTATTTGACAACGACCGCATATACTTCTTTAGGGAACTGTAGTTTGGGCGTATCGAATTCCCAATTCCATTTTCATCGATTCAAATTAGTGTTTCAATTCAATGAATGTTTGATTTTTATCTTATTAAAATTAATTTATAAGATTATTATGATTAATTAAGTCTTCTAATGCGCTAATCTATGATATTTAGTTGGAATTGCATTGACCCATGCCTAAATCATGTTTTTCAACTATGAACATATGATGAACTTAGGAATTATCAGCTTATGAAGATATGCATGTTTTTATGAAGCTATTATAAATTAATTATGGATGCTTTGAAAGGAAAGTGTCAATTCTATTGTGGAAGGATATCTCACTTACTATGATGATCATGATTGTGAAAGGTATTTCCCATAAATGAATTCACATTGGTGAAAGGGTTTCTCATCCATGTTGATATGTTTAAGGAGCTATTCTATGTTTTGACTTTGAAAAATATTGATTGGTATTGATCATTGTCTTTCTCTATGTTAAATGGATATTTGACTTTTATCTATTTTGCTGGGATTTAGACTTAGCATCGAGAGGGCTTTGAGGTGGAGTCTCAAATAGAATAGTCTTTAGAAGCAACCTCTAGTCCCAAACTACGTACCCCCGTAGGATTATTTTAAATGACCTAGCTAGTGGATCCACTTTAGCAAAACATGATATGTACAGATTCAACCTTGGCAAGTAGTTTCCCCTACTTTCAGTATGAGGGATATACCGGACTCCATGATATAGCTCTCATGGTCTTATTATTGGTTAAAGCTAAAATTCCACAAAAATGACTATGTTCTCTTCAATCTTTTACTATGTCCTTTACTTCAAATGCATTGACTATATCATGTGATTTACATGTTTTACTCCCTTATGTCTAAAATTTCCAATTGTTGATCATGTCTACATGCTTTAAATCATTTATCCTATCATGTTCATGTTTATGCATATTGCCTCATACTTAGTACATTCCATGTACTAACACATACTTTTACCTACATTATCTAATGAATGTAGGGTCCGGCATTCCTACTCTGCACCCTCATGGCTAGTTGGTTTCATAGACTTTGAAGATTGGTGAGTCCTCATGTTCTTACGACCGAGACTCTTTTATAGATTTATGTCATTTCTTTTGTTTCCGACTTTGTATGTGATGCATGAGTTACGTCCTAATTATTTTCCTTATGATGTATTAGCTGGCTTTGAGACTATGTTAGACTTCCACTTTGTCAAACTCTTTTGATGTATAAAATGGTATCTTTAAAAGTCTTTTATTCTATTATCTTTTATGATGTATTCTAAATGACTTGTGTAGGGCCTCTCGGGGTTCTGTACGCCATGTTACGCCTAAGATACACTTTGGGTGGTGACAAAAGGCCATGACACATACACAACTAATCGACAATACGCAAAATACTCTCATTCCAAGGGTTGATTTCACTATTAACTCAAAAATTTTACTAACATCTGAACCCAAGGTCAAGTCAGAACTCAAAATTTTAACCAAATGAAATTAATCAATGGTCAAGTTCATACCTTTGGAATTGAATTTGAAGTTGTGTGTGTGGTCTGATGCCAAAAACTCAAATGCCCTACTCCACTATGACCCACAACTACCTCTTGTGAAAAATAAAGAAAAATAAACTTTTTATGGAGGTTTGGAATATGTGGGGAAGAAGAAGAGGAATGATTATGAAGGTGATGTAGGTTTGTAATGATGAGAAGGGGGAATGGAAATGGTTAAGAAGGGGAGTTTATGGGTTGTAACGGTTGTAGAGGGAAGGGAAATGAGGCATGGATTTAAAATTGAAGGGTTTTATTTCAAAGGGTCACTGGTTGGTTTTTTAAACTTAATTCACTGGGTTCGACGAAAGCCCATCTATGGACAATACGATTTTCTACGATTCATAGAAGGCTTCCATAGTTGGACTCTATTTTTAGCAAAAGTTAGAAAAAAATACCTAGAGTCTACGAGTGCAGACTACGAACCATAGAAATTTCTACAATTCGTACTATGCACTCGTAGACTTAAAGCTGCAACTGCTCTTGAACTTGAATTCTATGGCCACTATCTACGATTTGTTGAATTAACTACGACTCGTAGATGAAACCCATAGAAATAGTCCTTAATAATTTATAATTTCCCAAGGATCTACGAATAGGGCCTACGGTCCATAGGAATTCCTACCACCCATAGGATCCTCTGCACTTTCCAGATTTTTTCTCTCTTTCCTGTACATGTAGCAAACATTAGGCCTTCTTTTTTACATTTTCTTGACACTATTTTGACACGAACCCTAAGTTAACCTATCTTAGCCTAAACATAAAACTTTCAAAGAGAACTTTAAAACTAGATAATTTACATCTTAGGTTGCCTCCCAAGTAGTGTTTGATTTAATGTCGTGACACGGCGCAGACTCCTTGATTACTTAAACTTTCATCAAGATCCCATTATTCAATCACCTCATGACTTCCTATGGTTGTCCCAAGTAGAGTTTTATTCATTGGTCGTTTACCTTGAACCTTGTACCCTCATCATTCTCATGTTCAACCGCTCCGTGTGAAAACACATGCACTACTTGAAACGGTCCCGTCCACTTTGATTTAAGCTTTCAAGGAAAAAAGTGCAACCTTGAATTGAAGAGAATGACCAAATCACGGGAATCAATTTCAAGCTTTTCAATTTTTTGATCATGGTGCTTCTTCATATTTTCTTTGTACAAGGCTGAACTTTCATACGCTTTCAAGCGAAACTCATCAAGTCCATTCAATTCATTTAACCTCTGATTTGATGCAGCACCCCAATCTAGATTCAACCTCTTGAGTGCCCACATAGCTCTGTGCTCTAGCTCTATAGGCAGGTGACATGATCTCCTAAACACAATTTGGTAAGAAGACATACCTATAGGAGTCTTGAATGTAGTAAGATATATACCCATAGAGTATCATCAAGCTTTCTCGACCAATTAGTTCTGTTTGCATTCAATCTTTGCAAGGATTTGCTATATCTCTCTATTTGACACTTGAGCTTGCCCACTAGACTGTAGATCATAAGGGGTTGCTACACTATGCCGAACACCATACTTCTCAAGAAACACCTTGAACAAATTATTATAAAAGTGAGAGCCTCCATCGTTGATAATTGACCTTTGTGTACCAAATCTAGAGAAGATATTCTTTTGCAGGAATGTGGTGACAGTCTTTCCTTCCTTGTTTAAAAGCGCAACAACTTCCACCCATTTAGATACATAGTCAACCGTTACAAGTATGTAATTCATCCCATTCGAACTCGTAAATGGACCCCAGACATCGAACAATTCAATCACCAAAATATGAGTAAGTGGGAGTTCTTTCTTCCTTGAAACACCTGCTTCTCTTTGACAACAATCTCAAGACTTGGCAAAATCATGAGAATCTTGGTGAATGGTGGGTCAATAGTACCCACACTGCAAGATCTTATGAGTGGTTTGAATACCACTATGATGACCACCAACAGGAGACAAATGGAAAGCTTCCAATATACTCATCATCTCAACCTCAGGAATACAACGACGAATAATCCCATCGGCGTAGACACGGAACATAATAGACTTTTCTAAAAAGAACATCTTCACATCATACATGAATTTTCTTCTTTGGTAAAATGAAAAATCTGAAGGTACTACATCAGTGACTAAATAATAAGTGAAATCTGTGAACCAAGGGATAAGATCAAAAGAAGAAGCTGGAAACATATCATCAATCTCAACTCCATCAACCAACTTCAACATTGCTTTATCCTGTAATCTGGACAAGTGATCATCAACTTGATTTCTATCCCTTTTGTATGTTTCACCTCAAAATTGAATTCTTGCAACAATAACACCCATCAAATTAGTCTCCGTTTTGCGTCCTTCTTGGCCATAAGATACCTCAAAGCTACATGATCAGCGTGCACAATGACTTTAGTGCCAAGAAAATAGGACCAAAATTTCTCGAACGCAATGACTACAATAAGCAATCCTTGTTCAAGAACGTTGTTATATTTGAGCAAAATTCAGATCTTTACTCACATAATATATTGGATGCAGAATCTTTTCATGCCTTTACCCTAATACTACGCCAAGCGCCATCCCACTCGCATCACACATAACTTCGAACGGTTGTTTCAAATTCGGTGAAATTATGATCGTGTAGAAATCAACTTCTCTTTCCACCTTTCAAATGCTTTCAGACAAGAATCATCAAACTCAAACTTTGTCTCCTTTTTAAGTAAAATGCATAATGGTTGCGCTATTTTGGATAAATCTTTGATAAGTCTCCGATAAAAATCAGTATGTCCTAGAAAGCTTCTAATACCCTTTACAGAGATAGGTGGGGGAAACTTTACAATCACCTCAATTTTTGCTTTATCAACCTCAATACCTTTGTGAGAGATCCAATGACCCAGAACTATGCCCTCTTTCTCCATGAAGTGACACTTATCCCATTTTAGCACAAGATTTCACTCTTCACATTAGAACATCACCTAGATGATTCAAGCAATCATCAAACGGTCACCTACCACAGAAAAATCATCCATAAATATCTCAATAGTATCCTCCATCATGTCTGAGAAGATGGACATCATGCAACGCTAAAAAAAAAGTTACTAGTAAATTACACAACCCGAATGTCATCCTCTTGAATGCATATGTTCCATATGGGCAAGTGAAAGTAGTCTTCTCTTGGTCTTCTGGAGCTATAGATATCTAATGGTAGACTGGATACCCATCAAGAAAATAGTACCATCCCTTACCAGCAAGACGGTCTAACATTTGATCCATAAACGACATTGGAAAGTGATCTTCCTCTATCCATGCATTCAACTTGCGATAATCCATGTAGACTCTCCAACTAGTAACCGGCCTCATTGGTTCAAGCTCATTCTTTGCATTAAGAACCACAGTGATTTCTCCCTTCTACGACATGCATTGAATCGAACTCACCCAATTAGTGTCAGCAATCGGATAAACTACTCTAGCATCTAACCACTTAATAATCTCTTTCTTCATGACTTCTTGCATTGGTGGATTTAGTCTCATCTGGTGCTCAATATGTGGTTTACAGTTAGACATGAGTTGGATTTTATATACCCGGTGGAATACCTATAATGTCAGCAATCGTCCATCCAATTGCTCTTTTAAAACACCTCAACACCAATATCAAAGCCTCTACTTGCCCTTCATTCAAATCAACAACAATGATGACTGACAAAGTATTAATTTTTCCTAGAAATATGTACCTCAAGTTAGATGGGAGAGATTTTAGTTCCAACTTTGGGGGCTCATCAATAGATGGTTTTGCGGTAAGAGTTTCCCGATATTTTATATCCAAATCCAGCTTTTTTGGTCTTCGGAGGTGTCCAGAACCATTAAGTGCAACAACCATCTCATCATACTCCTCAATGTGTTTTCCATCAAAACCCATGATCACAACAACTTATGTTTCAACACCTAATCTCTCTTCAATGGGCACTTCTGGTTGCTCCTCAACATTCAAATTCACTACAGATACCACTTTAAGAAAACTTTGGTGCTTCATTGATTTGCAGATATTGAATGTTACCTCTTTATTATTTAACAAAAAAATCATCTATCCTCTCTCCATATCAACTAAAACACACCCAGTAGAAAGGAATGGTCTCCCTACGATGATAGGTACTACAAAGTCAACCTCAGATTCTAAACTCACAAAATCTGCTAGAAATATAAATGTCTCAACTTTGACTAGAACATATTGTAAAACCCCAATTAGTTTCTTTATTGTATGATCAACCATAAGTAGCCACATTGCAGTTGGTTTGGGGGCTCCCAAGCCTAACTTTTTTAACACAGACAATAACATCAATTTATGCTAGCACCCAGGTAACATAGGGCTTTAGAAAAGTGTAACACGCTAATAGTACATGAAATGGTAAACGCTCCAAGATCCTCCTTCTTTTGCACTAATTATCTAGTAGCAATGGCACTACAATGCTGTAACTTATCATCTCCTTGGAAAATGACGACCCTCTTTTGGGTCACTTGATCTTTCATAAACTTAACATATCACGACATATGTTCTAGTGCTTCAACCACATGAAATTTTATCAAGAATTGTTTTAACATAGAGATGAACTTACGATATTACCCTTCCTCGGTTTTCTTAATCAATCTTTGAGGAAAAAAGGTGGAGGTCTGGGCATCAGAATGATCTTCTGAGTGACTTCCACTTTTTCCTCACTTTCATCTTTAGGTTGTTCTACTTCTTAAAGTTCAGCTTCTTCACGCTCTTCCGCACATTCCACTTCAGTCGGCATAGGAGGGTCAATAGTCTATTTTCCACCTCGAGTAGTAACTTTCAAGAATTTCCCATCATTTTTAGGTTTTTGAACAGTATTGCCGAGATGTGTTCCTTGCTGGCGTGGATTCACAGTTGAAGATAGTTGACTCAACTATTGTTCAATCTATTTAACTAATAATACATGTCAATCTACCTTTTTCTCGATGATTGATAGATCAGTACGCATCTCTTTAACATTATCATCTGTCAAGTCAAACATTTTCATCATCTTAGACATCATATCTTCAATGCGATTCGAATTTGACCCTCTATCTTGATTTTCTGGTGGAACATATGGACCACTCTTATCATTTCTATTATTTTACCCATTCATGTTGTAATTATTATTGTGATTCTAGTGCCCTTCCCGATTGTAGCGGTTGTAGTTCTGACCTTGATTTCCTTGACCTTGGCGCCAATTATCCTGATTGGATTCTTGGGCGTTAGTATGAAAACCTTCGTCTGCTCATTCACAAAATTAGCATCTTCTTCATATATGTACTCATCAGGATGTGGTTCTCTATTCTAATAGTTTGTTGTATTTACTTTCTCAGCACCCCAACTCAAATGTTTCAACACCAAGCCAACCTTTGCTCTCAACTGTACCACCTCTTGACGCATCTCTTCGTTTGCTTGATTATGAGTGGCTTGTATTGAAAAAGTGCTCTTTGTAGTAGCTGTAGTTCTAGTGCGCCATGTCTTATTATTTTTGGACATCTTTTCAAGCTTCTTTACAATCTCCTGAAATGTGTTAGCTCTGTAAGATCCTCCAGCAATAGTATCTAACACTGCTTTTTTATTGTCATCCAGCCCTCTGTAAAAGTACTACTTGATTGATTCTTCATCAATATGATGGTTCAGTACACTTCTCATGAAACCTATAAATTTATTCCAAGAATGACTAACTGACTCCCAAAGTAAATCCATGAAGTTGTTGAGTTTATCTTTAAGATTCAACATCTTTGACAACAAAAGTATTTTTCCAAAAACACTCTTTGGAGCTCCTCCCATGTGGTAACTGTCACACCCCTATTTTTCCTCAAAACGAAAGTATTGAAAAAGGAGTTTTCCAATTAAAGTGACATTTTGAAAAGGGATTATTTATTTTACAGAGTCGCCACTTGAAATTGAGTTTTGGTGTTCCAAGTCACCTTATTTAAATCCCTAATCAAAAGGAATTTGACTCTTTATTTTATTGGTCTACGGACTAGAAATTTTGGTAAGGAATTCTGTTGACCGAGTGGAAGGTATTAGGCACTCCTCGAGCCCCGTGCTACTACCACGGTCGCTTTATTGACTATATATGACTTAAACTAATTTTGAATTAGATTTTTGGATATATTATTATTATGACTTTAAAAAATGCATATTACCACCCCTCTCTGATTTATTATAATCATATTTAAAATTGACTGATCTTATTAATGTATGTCCATTAATAAAAATATGTATATGCACATAAATTTGTTCAAACAAAATAAAGTAAAGTTAAGAGATGGACATTTATAAATTTGAATCTTGAAACGACCGTAATTTCTTTTTCTTTTCCTTTTTTTTCCGCATGTATTGGTATTGGTATTTTTTTAATGTTATTATGGATAGAATATGTATAGGTATCTAGTTGTTACGAATTAGGATTGTGTTTTTCTAGTTATATTTAAAATAGGAGATAAAATTTTATAAATTTAGGATTATTTTTTAAGAAGAAAGTTCTAAAGAAATTAGGACAAATTTTATTTCAAAGAAAATTTTTCCTTTTTTTTTCTAGCTACACGTTTTTTTTTCTGTTGTTTTCATTTTTTTAATTTTTTTTTTCCTTATGTTTTTTTTAAGTAATCTGTTACTTCTTCCTCTCTTTTTTTTGTTTTTAGTTCTCTTGCACGTTTCCTTTTTTTCCTTTTTGTTTTTTTTTTTAAATTTTTTTCTTACTTTCTTCTCCATACTTTGTTACTCTTTTACTTAAAAAAAATCATTATATTTGCGTTCTGTTCCTTTTCTTTTCTTTTCTTTTTGATTTTTTGTACCATTATATATTTTTTTATTATTATTATTATTACATTCTGTATGGTTTTTCCTTCTCTTTTAAAACGTTTCTTCTTTTCTGCTTCTTTCTAATTCAAGTTTTTGTTTTCTAACAAAATATTTTCTTCCCCTCCGATTCGCTTATCTACCTCTTTTTCTTATCCCCTTTTTATTGTTATTTTTTTCTTTAAATAATGAATTCCTAAAACTCATATATCCTCTCGCTCTTTTCATGAGATCCGATCACTAAAAATTTTAATTCTAATTAAAAGGTTACAAGATGGCTTAATTAATTCTCGCGAATCTAATATTTTAATCTCTTAATCACTTCGATTAGTAATCAATATTCAATCAATTGAATAACGAGCAATCAATTAACTACATGGATTATAATCTAGTTATCACAAACAAAATATGATAATGTCTTCTTAAATTACCATAAAAAAACATAACATAAGGCTAACGTAAAAAAAATAAACAGGGAACATTGTTCAAAAAAAATTGAGAAATTCATGGTCATGGGACACATATCTTCTCATGATTCTACATAAAAGGATCAAACGTATAATTTACATAAACTTTTTTTCAAAAAAATAAAATAAAAGAAAATAAATAGTCTATGGCAAGAACGCACCTTCAAATTGTTTTTGACTAAACAATGGAGAGTAACGTACAAATCTACAGATTTCAAAAGTTTAGCAAGGCTAACTTTAAGATCCACGAAGTTGAAACCACGAACAAAACCTCGAACTCTAGACTTAATTCACAAAAGAAAACTCACTCTTTTCTTCTCTGTGCTTTTTCTACCATTTTTTTGTATATCCTCTCTTTTTTTACTGTGCGTGTGATTTTATAATAGTTTTTTGGGTGTGAGTCTGGTGCTAATTAAAAGAAACATGAGGGAGTGGGTAATGAAATTTAGTTTAAAATTTTTGGGGTGAAATAAAGGAAGAAAAATGAATAAATAATAATAATATTAATAAAACAAAACACAAAAAAAAAAAAAAACAAACAAAAACAACAAAAAGAAGAATAAAGAGGAAACGTGTGATGTGGAAAAGAATCGTGCAACAGGAAAAATTAAACTAAATGGGATGAGGACTTTTAGGAAAAATATGTTATGGGAGTTTGAGGGTGATTAGGATAAAGGGTAAGGTAATTTGAATTTTTTAGGACTTTATTTTTCTGTTTTTTTAATAACATATACTATTATTTTAGACTGGTAAAAATTGAGGGATTAAAAAATATATACATTAAATTCACCAGCTTTATTTATTAAAATTTAAACATAAAGAGACCATATAATTTGTTGTAATTTTCAGATATATTTTTTCATTTATTTTAAATATTAACCTACTGAAATATTAATATTTAAGTATTAAAAATGCTGTAAAATCTTTAAGTTTGGTAAAAAATTAGGTGTTCACAACATGCCCCTCTTTTCTTGGAAACATGAAGAGTTTCAATGCAAAGATGTGAACAATGTGACTAATTTTTGACTGAGATATTTATTCAAAAATGTGAAAATAAGTAAAAGAGAAGAGGTTTGACTGAGCTCTGACTTTGGACAAACTACCTATCCTGAGTTAATGATAAGGAGTCAAGTGTAGTTCCAATATATGGAGGGACGGGGAAATAAGTTAGGTAGTCGAGTGAGGTTCTGTTGAGGTTCCGGTCCATAACTCTTTCTATTAAAAGGCAAAATACAATACGAGAGAAGGGAAAGATACAAGATCCTATCTACTCACTAAACCTGAGTCTTCGTTTTGAAACTTCGGTTAGCACTTCGCCCTCTTTGGTTAGGTACATTGATCCAGAGGCGAATCAAGCATTTGAAAATGACAGGTGTACCACCAAACAACCAATGCACATTAGTTAAAGTATGTACCCAATATCGATTCATATGATAATTTTATTTAACATAAAATATAAAACTACGATATTTTGTATAAATATAAATTAATAAATGATTCTATTAGATACAGTTTGTTTTGTGGAGTAGTGGTTTTAAATTTCACTTTGCACCATGAGGTCTCAAGTTCGAAACTAGTCAGCCCCTTATTTTATTCGATATTTTTAAACTTCATAGCTAAAAGTGGAAAAAAAAAATAAGAAAACAGTAAATGGGATTCAAACCCAGTCCCTAAACCTCAAAGAAGTTCCACATCTAAACCAACTAACCCAATTGGCTTTAGTGTCTATAGGCGGCTAAGAAAATATATGTCTATCTCAAGATATATATATATATATATATATATATATATATATACACGTATATATAGATAATTTTTCGAAGGTAACGGGTGCACATGCACCCTCAGGAACACTCGTGGGTCCACCTCTGCATCGATCTCGAACTTTGATCTTGACAATTGAATTTAAGACCTGAAACTTATGATTTGACTTGAGTCGTTGACGTTCTTCCGCATGATATTCTTGAATGCTTGTATTTCTTGAGAAGATGATTCCTGATATGTTGAGTTGTTACATGGGTCGAAAGCGACTCTAAATGTCATTGACATCTAACATTCTTCATTTCTCTAATCAAAATGATATCTTTATTCTTGAACTTCAAATTTGTGTACTACGTAGAAACCTGCACGCCATAAAAACAATACAAACAAAACAAAAAAATAAATTCTGCCCTAGTTTGCACTAGAAAATTTTTGTGAGTTATTGATTAAAGCTATAAAAGTCTATACTAGGCTTAAAAATAATTTTCTTTACCCAATACAGATATAAAATAAAAATAAAAGGGAGATTCGTGCCCAAAATGCAACCAGGGGTTATTGTGCCATGTGAAGACATGAAAATAAAATAGGGGTTATTGTGCCCTAAATGCCACCAGGGGTTATTGTGCACTATGAAGACATGAAAATAATATAGGGGTTATTGTGCCCTGTGAAGACATGAAAATAAAATAGGGGTTATTGTGCCCTAAATGCAACCAGGGGTTATTATGCCCTGTGAAGACATGAGAATAAAATAGGGATTATTGTGCCCTATATGCAACCAAATGTTATTGTGCCATGTGAAGACATGAAAAGTAAAATAGGGGTTATTGTGCCCTAAATGCAATCGGGGATTATTGTTCCCTGTGAAGACATGAGAATGAAATAGGGATTATTGTTGTGCCCTAAATGCAACCAGGGATTATTGTGCCCTGTGATGACATAAAAAAATAAAAAATAAAATAGGGGTTATTGTGCCTTGTGAAGAAATAAAAAATAAAAAAATTAAATAGGGGTTATTGTGCCCTAAATGCAACCAGTGGTTATTGTGCCCTGTGAAAACATAAAAAATAAAATAGAGATTTTTTATTTATATTGTTGTTGCTATTATTATTATTATTATTTAATATCATTTATTTTATTTTATTTTTATTTTTGTACATTTTCCAAATATAAAAGAAACAAAAATAAAATAAAATAAAATGCCCCAGATTTTATTAAGAAAAATTGTTGTTGTTGTTGTTGTTGTTGTTGTTGTTGTTGTTAGGGATTCAAGAACTTACCGTCGTGGCGTTTTTCTCTCGCGAAGTACCTACAAGATTTTTTCTTGTACCTGTTTTGAACAAAGAATGGTTTGTTAGTTTTTCTAAATGGTGGTTGATTTGTTGACTTCGAATATCTTGTGCAGTTTTACTTTGAATCCGTCTTGCTTGGAAGATTCATTCTATTGATGATTGCGCGAATAGCTTGAAGACACTTTAGAGATAGTCCTTATTTTCCCTTGAAACACTCCTCATGAATATTTTGACTCACTACCATTTTGTACAAGTTGTGTGACTCATTCTTTCCAAAGCAACTCTCTTGCTTCAACGATTTTCTCACGATACCTTGAAGTAACACTGCAGATTTTGGAAATTTTTATCTCGATTAATTCACATCCCTAGTCAATATTGTGCACGCCCCCAACCTTCGACTGAAAATATCGTAGTCAATTTTGTGGCTTTTATTTTATTTTCCCACTTGACAGGAGTTTATGCTGAATGAGACTCAAAGAATACCAAACACAAGAACAAATAACACAATGAAAGGGTTATGAAAGAAAAGTTATATCTTTAGAAGGAGAAAATGAATAAGGAAATGTTCAAAAGGAATGAAAAGAATCTTAGCTGAAAGTACATGAAGACTTTAATGAATTATAACATGCATTTTGGACTGAACGTTTGATCCTTCAAAGTTGTCTGAATCTCACGAAACAACGTTGTACCCTTCAGTCTACAGCTATACTTGTATCTTGATTGTGCTCATGCCAAGATGGAATGTCATCATTAGATCAGTGGTTCCCTTCGTGGTTTTTCACCAATAAAGTCGAACGTAGTTCAATTAAATCAAAAATTATTTTTCTTTTTCTTGATTTCTTTTTTTTTTTAAATCTTTTTGGAAAGGAATCGCTTCATGTTTGATAATGTCTTGACTTTAGTTGGTACCATCAATTAGTATTATGCATATGAACCACATTCAACTACTTTTAAACAAATATAAAGTCAACTCTGAGTAATTCCTATAGTTTCAAATGGTATCTCAAACATACTTAAGTATTTACAAGATTAGTTCATCTTTCCTAAATTAAGGGATAGAGTTATTCATATCCTCATGTTTCAAATGCCCTCTCAACAAATGAAAGTCCTACTTCACACAATAGAAGTGTTCTGATCTTAGGACGTTTTAAAAGTCACTCGCACTCAGAAAGATGTTCAGTGCATGATATTGAGATACCATATGCTTGGCCCTCATGTACGTATCCTCTAATGTGAGAACACCAAAATTGAGATAAAATGAGACTTGACATTGGCTTGTAATGTAGGCTTAGGGGAAAATATGATATTTATTTGTGATAAAGTGACTATTTCCTCCTTAAAATTTGCACAATGCTTTCAATGTTTTTTTCATTTTCGCATTTGACCTTTGTTTTCTTGATAGCTTCTGCTCATTTATTTTTTTTATTTTTCTTTTAATATTTTCTCTCCTTTTCGTTGAAGGTTTTTTCCTCTCTTTTTTTCTTTCTAGTTTTCTTTTTTCAGTTTTTTTTCAACATATTTGACCTTTTACTTTGTTACCCAACTTAGATCTTTGGCACTGTATAGATAATTGATAGTGCGCTCAAGGAGGTGGGAAAATGGTATAGTGCATTTATGCACTCAAAAGGATACATGTTAACATATGTGTCACGCCCCAAACTCAAGGGGCGCAACTGGCTCTTAATGCGAAAACTCAAGCCCGAGCTGACCCTGCTGAACCATTTGCTACTAGCGCATGGCAGCCACACGCAATCAAGAAAACAAACAAGTATATCTCGGCTTAAAATTAAGCCCTCGGCCGGCAAGGCCCCTGTCAACAGATCTATAAAAGAAACAG
>JAJONR010002810.1:0-55658 GCA_029582245.1 Solanum etuberosum
CTACTATATATATATATATATATATATATATATATATATATATATATATATGTGACTGGAAAATTTTAGGGTTTTTGCTGGGACATGGAATGTAGGAGGAAAAACTCCTAATCATGGACTTAATCTTGAAGATTTCTTGCAAGTGGAAGGTTCTGCAGACATATATGTTTTGGGGTATGATAAATTCAACATATATTACTCCGTCCTCCATTTCAATTTGTCTGTCTTATTTTCCTTTTTAGTCCATCTCAACGGGAATGTCTCCCTTTTTTTGACAACTCTTTCATTTCAACTTTTCACACATGACATGTCTAAGACGAGAAGATTAAAAAATATTTTGGTACAGTCTGCATATCTTTAGTTTAAAATCATAAGATTCAATAGTCTTTTTTATTTTCTTAAATTCAGTGATGTCAAGTCAAAATCAGAGAAACAAATTGAAACGGAGTGAGTATTTATTTAGGGCCTTACAAGATGTGACATGCCTTATTTTTCAGGTTTCAAGAAATTGTACCCTTAAATGCAGGAAATGTATTAGTGAGTGAAGATAGTGAACCAGCAGCAAGATGGCTAGCACTTATAAGCCATGCACTTAACAAATCATCATATGATCATGATGATTCAAGCAGTTCAAAATCCAACAGTTTATTCAATAAACATTCTCTTAAAGTTGTTAAAAAGAGTTTAAAGGCTAATAGTAACCTTCTCAAGACATGTAATTGTCCTTCAACAACAAGACGTTTGAGAAAGCTTAGTGATCCTTCATGTTCTCTCTTGACACATTTTCGCGAAGACGATTTACAGTCGATTGCTCAGAAATTTACTCCAACTAATTATGGTTTGAGTTATCATCTTATATCAAGCAAGCAAATGGTTGGGATTTTCCTTTCAGTTTGGGCACGAAAAGAGTTAGCACAACATATTGGACATCTCAGAATAACTTCTCTTGGTAGAGGTATCATGGGTTGTCTTGGAAATAAGGTTTGTGAAAGAAACTTTTTTGATATTTGACTATTCTATTCAATATTCTTTCTTTTTTCTATTTGAACATGGTAGGTATAGTATATTGGAATATTTAATATGATAGAAAAGAGCTATCGGTGTTACCAACGCTGCTTGTTAAGAAGCACATTTCTTGGGGAAAGAGTTTTCGTGACTTCATTAATTTTTGCACACACTTTATATAGTTGTATAATTTTTTTGTGTGCCTCCGTCCCCTATATTATATATGTATTAAATACTAAAACTTGTAAATATTTGATTGTAAATAAAAGTATTATAGTATACTAACTTGAGGTTGTCATAGGAAGTTCATAAATTTCAAATCGTAAATATCTAAGTTGCTCGTACTTTTTACTTTCACAATTATGTCTACACAATATGGGTATGTGATCCGTATTAGGGTCTAATCAACTGATTTTGGGTGTTTTGACCAAAATTGATAGATGGAGAAATTTGGGACAAATATAATGATTTTTGTAATCAAAACAAATGCTAAGGTGAAATTCAAGAAAATGAAATAATACCTTGTATACAAAAATTTCTAGTTTGTTATTCTCCTTCTGGAATTCTCATCTTGATCAGTAATTTTTCCTCGGAATACCTTGTTAGTTTTCCACATATTTTAGACATAATTCTATTTTTAGTCGAATCCCTGTACCTATATTCGTACCTGAACCCATAGATTTTGTAATTTAATATGCAGGGGTGTATAGCAATAAGCATGTCACTGTATCGGACGAGCTTTTGCTTTGTGTGCAGTCACTTAGCGTCTGGGGAGAAAGAAGGAGATGAGCTAAGAAGAAATGCAGATGTTGCTGAGATTCTTAAAAGCATACAATTTCCCAGAATTTGTAGGAATCCCGATAGAGGAATCGCAGAAAAGATTACTGATCACCAGTAAGTTTTTATTTTCCAATCAATATACTTAGTGTTTGTTATATTATAACTACTGTATGAGCTAGCTAGAGAATTACTACTCATTTGTTAGGTTTGCAATACCAAGAGGGGTATGTAAGTTTTTTATCCAACAAATTTAATTGAACTCAATATTTACGACATAAGTCATAGATATTTGTGTAACTATAACTTTATCTTTGTAATTTGAATCAGACATTTCTAGGTAGCTTGCATCGAATACAGGTAGGATTAGAGTTGGAGTTAGAATTGTTCCTTTGGGGTGATGCTGTTAATAGGTAGTTTGTTGTTTTATCGATTGTTTCAAACCTCTAATGAAAGTAAAGAAGTCAAATCTAGCGTCGCTGCTAATCAATATAGAGTATCAATTGTTGGTTAGGAGTCTATATATGAGGTCCACAAAAGGCTCTGTGAAGTTCATTTGCCTGAGGAAGCTCCATGAAAGTTTATCATAAGCCTTTGACATGTCAAGCTTCGCATGACAATTTATATAATGTTGTCCCTTTTGTTTTCCTTGCCATTATCTTGAGTCAACAAGTGACAAATTATTATAGATTAGTCTAGCTATTATGGAAGCAAGCCTGGCAGAGATGATTTTAAATTCTAACTCTAGTTCTACGTACGTAATACTACATCACATTTTATACATTTTATTCCCTCTCTTTTTAGTTGGCCCTAATTTTATCAATATCACATTTCTATGCAAGTTAGTAGTAATAAATTTCAGGCGTGCAATATGGCTTGGAGACTTGAACTACCGAGTGTCTTTGAGCTATGAAGAAACAAGGCTTCTTTTAGAGGATAATGATTGGGACTCTCTTTTGGAAAAGGATCAGGTTTGGTGCCTTTTCTCTTCTTTTTTATTTGTGAGGTGCTTAATTATTGATTGACAAAAGTAACAAGTAAAATGACTTTTTTTTTTATTTCTGATTAACTTAAAGTCAACAAGACATCTAGATTGAAAATAACATTTGGCCTACAAGATCTTAGAGGGTCAACCTGATTTAATTGTCATGAAATAATTATTCTGAAAATAAAATACAAAAGAGAGAGAAATAAGATTATTATTATTTTTTAATTTGAACTACACATTAATAAGGCTAGGTTAAAAAAGACTAACTCTTATAGTTCCTTCATTGTTTGTTGTGACAAAGAGAAAACTCTTTTGTTAGGCTAAAAATATCATCTAGTTCTACAGAATATTGTAGTACTAGTATCTACTATGTAACACCACCCCTTGTCCCCAATAATACTAACAGAAGCTGTCACTAAGTTGCAATGATGCATATTAATATATAATATACTACGTACCCTTGTTATTACAAAAAAAAAATAGGGCTATATTATACTATTTCCTCAAAAAGGGGAAATTTTTTAATTAGTTTTAAAGTGAGTGGAATATTATTTCCAAAATCGTTGGTTCATATTTATTGCCAATAAAAAATTTGATATATTTATGTTGGTGACAGTTGAATGTGGAGAGAGAAGCAGGAAGAGTATTCAGTGGGTGGAAAGAAGGGAAGATCCTTTTCGCCCCAACATACAAGTATTCTCATAATTCTGATTCCTATGCCGGAGAGACAACAAAGTCGAAGAAGAAACGAAGAACCCCTGCATGGTATTCATCTCTCTCTTTTACCTTTTCATGTGTTAATTTTATCTTATCGTCCTTATGATTTATAGTACCAATTTCAGGTGTGATAGAATATTATGGCGAGGCGATGGCATTGAACAATTATCTTATATTCGAGGGGAATCAAGATTTTCGGATCATAGACCAGTTTGTTCTGTATTCGCGGTGGATGTGGAGGTGGAGGCAGAGCTAGTGAAGAAGAATAACTCTAAATTTAGAAAGGGTTTTTCTTGCATTGGTAATAGAATGGATCAGTATGACGATTTTATACCCCAGAGACATAGCTTTTATGATTATTGAAATACAAACTCTAACTAACTATTAAAATCTTCTTCTGTAACTTAAGCTAGGGACAATATCGAAAACAACCTCTAACACATCACTCTTGGGAATTTCACTGGGTATGTCGTAGCTCGAGGGACAAAGATGGATTCCCCCTATTATCCCATCAAGTTACACTACCTTTTGTAAAGCATGATAACATCAAAGGGGGAAATTGAAAAATGTGCAAATAAGAAAAGATAATGACACTATAGTAGTTTATTTATATATATATATATGATAAACCGTGTCTAAAACATGAAATGCGAGTAATCTAGGGAAAAACACACGCAAATTATTCGTTTTAGCTATAGCTAAATTTATTCCGATGTATCCTCATATGCCAAATCCCAAACAGAAAGGGGAGATTGATGATGTTCATTTTCTTTTGGTGTATCATTCAAGTTCATGTCGTCATAATGAAGTTGTTGAAGGACATTATTATTGTCTCCCCAAAATCCTTTGAAATTCTCCTCAATTGATCCTCCATTAGCATTTTGTGCAATATGGTAGTTCTCGAAGCTCCTTTTTATCTCCATGGTCAACCAATCACGATGATCATCACCGGTCACTATTTCTTCTTGTGGTATCGGTTGTGCTCCAATCAAGCTAGTAAAATTGTTGATGAACAGATTAAGTGACTCGTCCTCTCCCATGTCGTCAATACTCTGTTGTTCATTCATTGTTTGCTTTCTGCGATAAGAACAACTAGTCTCATTGTCCATTCTTGAATTCTTGTAGGGAAATCCAACTCCTAACTCACTTTGCGCGCAATTTAAGTTTTGATGTAACATATCCTCCATAAACACACCTTTCCTTTTCTCGTTTCTCCTCAAAGTAAGATATTGATCATCTTCTTTTATTCCCTCAACATTTTCTTCCTCCTCCTCATTTGATATCGAAATCCTAAGAGCTTTTTCGGTCATATTGACAAGGACTTCTTCTTGATTAACCACTTTAGACCAAGTAGCTGTTTCTTTAGCTGTCATCTTGTTTTGCAAGCTCTTTGATTGCTTCACCAACCTCCTCATTTTGTCGAAATTAACCGACATATGTTTGATAATTCCAGCCAAAACACTAACCTTCCATGCTTTTTTCAAGTCATGAGGCTTCTTATATGGTGGTGGTCCTTGTTCTTGTGAAAACCCTTGATCACCCCACCATAGTTCCTTCCCTATAGGCCACCATGGTGGGGCTAACCCTTTATCCAAAGGGAACCTCCTTTGTGGAGGGATGCAATGTTGCATAAGAGATGAAAGGAGAGAACCCAAAGTAGTATCTTGCAACTCATTTAGAAGATCCATGCATGAATTAGGATCCAAAACATTTTCTTCAACTAGTTTAGGCAAAAATGTAGCAATAGCATTTGGGGCATTTTTCTCAAACCTCACTTTATCCTTCCACCACTCTCTTAAACTATCCGATGACCCGGTCACGGGCTTCCCCTTTTCGGGTACTATCCCATAGACGAAGCCTTGACCTTTACAAATCTCCATAATTTTGACCATGTACCTAAGGACGGAGTCTTGAGCTCTAGACATCTTCTTACGGCGAGATTGTTCTTGCTTAGCGTGTGACTCCTCGTCCTCGTCCTCGTCCTCATCGAGTGATAATTCTTCGCTACAACTAGCACTAGTGTTGATGATCATGTCCCTCTTGTTAGCCTTGAGTATTTGCATTCGCGTGTGATCCTTCCACATACGACGTTTGAGATCATCGTAGTTCATTTCTTCATCGTCAATATCTTGCTTTTCTTCGACTAATTCACTGTTTATCGGGCTCAAAGGCTCGATAAATTCTTCTAATTCCACCATTATGTGTGTATATATGTTTAATTAATTTCGAAATATTTCAATCTTTAGATGATACGATATGTAAGAATATATGGTGGGACTTAATAATAAAAATACGATGCTTTTATATTGGTGAAATGTGGCGGTGTGAATATTGGAGACAAAATGTGGCCTTTCCCAAGAGTGAAGGATGATTTTGGAGGAAAATAGGGGAGTGGGGACTTAAGAGAAGATGCTGATGAAATTTAGGAAATTGTTGCATTGATGTTATTAAAAAAACAGCTAGAAATTGTTGCATTGATGTTATAAAAAAACAGCTAGGAGTGACTCAAGGAATTGACACTACTGCAAGAAACATGAAATTAATTATGAAATTTATCAGAAATTTCTAGTTAATTCATTGCTTAAACGCTCTTAGCTAATTAGTATATTGAATTTCTTAATAATCTATCGTTAATTCATAGTTAAATGAGATTAATATGATTTTTTTTTTTACTGTTTAACTATAAAATTTTATCCGTAAGTAATTTTTTATCGCGCCTATCGATAAACGGAGACCTATTTGTCATATGTGCATTCGTGGTTGATCGTCAGCTTTGCATGTATGCATATGAAAACGTATGATTTTCATGCTTACTCACTACCAATTGCCAATGAATTAAAATCTTTATTTTATAAGGAAGTCTATTGTACACCATCCATCCATCTCAATTTTTGTACTGATCGATGATACGTTTGAGTATATAAATATTATAGAGTACGTTCAAGATAAGAAGAGAAAATTTAAAATTAAATTATATATTTTTAAATTAAAAAATAATATTTTTTAAAAACATATCAAAATAGAGTATTTCTCTTTTTTTTCAATTTATTCATCTTACTTTCTTTTTAGTTCATTTTAAAAAATATTTCTTTCCTATGACATTTTTTATTCTCAACTTTCATATGACATGTTTAATACCACAAAACTACCGATTTCAGGTCACAAAATTTTAAAAACTTCTTTATTTTCTTAAATTTCGTGTCAAATCAAAATCAAATAAATAAATTAAAAAGGAGGAAATACTATTTATAGTATAACCACAAAAACGCAGAGTTAATATCTTTAATGGTCACTCAACTATCAACTCTTTTCAGAGAAAGTCACTTAACTTTGATTTTCAACTCAAAAGTCACTCAACTATGGAATCTTTGCATAAAAAGTCACTCAACCTTTTTAATTGTTTTTTTCATTAAAATTTGCTGATGTGGAATTTTTATTTCTAAACAAAATTTTAAGAAATAAACATATATCCGTTTAAACCATTTAATGACCCACTCCGCTTGATCCGACCCGCTAAAAATATAATATTGATCCTCTTAATTTACCTTTATTTTCCAAAATTATTTTCTCTGTCTCCCATTCTTCTCCTTTGCCTTTTTTTTTTATAAATTTCTCAATTTCAGCCTCCTCTTCCTTCTTTTAGTTAGGGATATCTCAATTTCTGATCTCACTAAATCATTCTCTCTTGTCTCCGGTTTCTTTTTTGGTTATTGTTCATTAGCATATTGTTAGCTTTAAATGATTTTAAATGATTTTGCTACTGAGAGTCGTCGTGGATTCTCTCTTAATAAACTCTCCCTATGGATTCTCTCTTAATAAACTCTCCCTGTACAACCCTGCATCTTTCTAATAATATTTTAATCACAATCTAATTTCTATTCAACTGAGATTTACTAAAAGAAGGAAGAAAAGGCTGAAATTGAGAAATAATTTATCATTGCTATTAACATCTAACACATTTCTCAAAGCATTAAATATAATAAAGTCAAAGAATAAAATAGTAATATTATCCCGATTATTTATTGTTTCTTAAGGGATGTGTCAACTCAATAGTGGACAACTATTGTTGGACAGAGAGAGTACCAATTACCATACTTCTTCCGCTAATTTATGTGATATCATTTGATTAAGTATAAAATTTAAGAAAAAATAAAGATTTTTTAGATTTATAATTTAAATAAATTAAAATATTTGTACGGATATAAATTATTTAATTAAGAATAATAAAATAATTTTAAAAATTAACTTTCTTCTAATTATAAATATATATTATATTTTTTTATAGTTTTCTTTTAAAAAAAGTGTATTTAGAATGACTGACGAATTTAGGGGGGTCTCCTTGTCTTTGAATTCTAAGTTTTGAAGCATGCAGAATTTAAGTTTTAACAGTTAAAATGATAAGCACTACTCTCTTTGTTGCGTGTGATGCTTGATTTAATCTATTTTAAAATAATTTAATTTTAAACTTCAGTTGATTCGACCGTATCAATATTTATGATTTATTTAAGCCATAAATGTTTTTTAAAATATCTTTATTTCTTAAACTTCGTATTCAATCTAAATAAAGACATATATTAGGTCAAAGGAAATACAAATTAATAACTTGATATATAAAATAATATAATATCGTGTGTCAATTTGATTGTCTGATTTAACTTGGTATGAAGGTTAAGAAAAAAAAAAAAAAAATTAAATCTTGTGGTTTAAATTAAAAATATGTAAAATATATTAATGTCCTTTAAACTTAATTGTGGTCTTAAATATGACATGTAGAAAATTGAAATTAAAGAATTGTCCAAAAAAAGTGACATTCTTTAAATAAATATTAACGATTAAATGTTCCTTTATAAATAAATATTTGCTATTAAATATTATTACAAATTTCAAACACCCATAATTTTATAAAATTCACTAGTCAACAACAATAATAACAAGTTATTTTTTAATACAATATTTTCACATGATATGAACAATTTTTTCATGTTACGGATAAATTTTTTATTTTACAAAATAAAATTATAAACAAAAAAATGTCAAAAAATTGAATTTCCCTTCCCATGATCGCAAATCCCGCTTATGATTTTTTTTTAAAAAAATATCTATATAGACTCTAAAAACAATTCTTGCAACGGAAATGTTGAAAAATTGCGAGTGTGTGATGAGCCACCAATATTAGGGAAGCACATACGTCAGCTTCACGTCCTTCCAGATTTTCAATTATTAAATTAAATTAATAATGTTTATAATTTTCTTATAAAAAAAACAAGAAAAAATGTTTTTTAATGTGAAATTTTCTCTGATTATTCAGTTTTTTTGTTTTGTTTTTCTCTACCTCCATCTTGAAATTAGGAGTTCGAATCATCTCGGAAAAATTATGGAAGCTCCTAAAATGAGGTAAACAAAAATCAAGAGTTTCATTCTTAGGAAAGTAGCACTCAGATGGTCACTCATAAAATTTAATTAAAAAATTAATTAAAATGGTTGAGTGACTTTCTAAGTGAAATATCAATATTTTGGTGACTTTCTAAGTGATACATAAATAGTTGAGTGACTTTTGAGTTATAAAATAAATTAAAGTTGTGTGACTTTCTAAGTAAATACCTCAAAGTTGTGTGACTTTCTAAGTAAATAACTCAAAATTGAGTGATTTTCTAAGTGAATTATTCAAAGTTGGGTGACCATCTGATATAGCGGAGGACAAAGCTCAATTCCAACTTTTCGGCATAAAACTTGTTGGTTTGGCCATGCGGTTCTGTGCTTAGCATGATTGTCCACTTCGACCTGTTATTATTATTATTATTATTGCATATAAATGACAGATTAATGATAAAATTTTGTAAAATGCCTAAATTCCATAGGCTCTAACATTATAGTGTTGTGAATTGTCCACTTTCATATTCACGAGTCTTGACTTCAATTTTTCCAAGACAAATTTTACATAATTAAGTCACAAGTCAGAAATTTTATTAAAGAATATTCAAAATTTAATATATTGAACTATATAATATTTTATAATATATGTGGCTAGGCCACTGAATAATGGGGTAGGGCATTGTTGAGTCTTCCCTCGTGCTTGGCTTGTTTCTCTGCTATAAATTTTCAAAGATTTCGCCTCATTTTTCAGACACTAAAACACATAGTAAACTCTTCTTCTTCTCATCAATATTTTTCAAGTATTGTGTGATATGTTTCATTTGTTGAGTTGCCTCAACTTTTAGAATTTCTATTGTCAATGTTGCAGAATAGTGTTACATTTTGGGAGAATTAATCTAAAATCTTGAACAATCTTTTGTTGGACTTGGAACTTAATTACTATTCTAACTTTTATAATTTTGTTTACATTTCCAGTATAATTTTGAACACTAGTAATAACATTGAACGGAGCGATAACATGCTTTAAATTTTCATTTTACTCTTAACTAAACTAGCACTCCCTAACAGGAATGACATGATATGTCAAAGATTACAATATTTTTAGTAAATATTGAAGCAGCATAACTTTTGGACATGGGGAACAAAAACAAAAAACACATATAGTGTGCTTAATTCAAGTGGTGTAATTGACAAAAAGTGTACACAATTTTCATTCTCTTCAATTTTCTCAAGACCTTTTTGCTTTTCCTGACTTGCTTATTGGACGATGAAGGTCAAGGGGAAGAGATCCAGGTATTCGTGTTTCGCGGTTAAAGCCTCTCAGACATACATATCCTGCAATACTTGAGAAAAGTGAATTCAGTTGCATATGTAATACGTACATTAGTGTCAGTCAGAAAATTACACTGTTTAGCTAGGTTAAAATTTTAGTTTTATTTACGTATAGACAATGTAAGATCTTAATTATTTACTATATATGTACCTCTTTGCGATATATGTTGTTATAACCACAAGATCATGTCTCTTAGTATATGATCTATATTTTCTGTTTTTAGTTAAATTTGTTGGTAAGTACCATTAGTTCTCATAAGAATGTTCAATATTAATGAAAAAGATATAACATTTATCAGGATGGAAATTGTGGCAAATAATTGATGCAATTATATATAAAAGAAATCAGTTCATACCTCTCCAAAAGCAATTTTGTACTTCTTTTGTGGACATCCCTGAATTCACAAAAGACACTTTATCAGTTAGGAATTTGAGGAAGGGCGTACAAACTTTCTTCTCAGTTGTATTAAAGGTGTGCAAAATTGAATATACACACATAATAACTAACATTTCACCTCTATACAACACATAATTTGTCGGAGTAGGGTATGCACTGGACCACCCTTCACCTAAGGTGGCTCCACCCATGTACTTTATAATATAGAATTATCCAATTTATGGCATTTTCGGCTATTTAATTAAACAGCTATTGTGTCTTTACCTCTAAATATTGCTCTGATGGAGGTACCACAGTATAGGGTCTTTCTTGGCAAATTCCATATCCATGCCCTTGGAACTTCAATTGGTTGTTGAGTGGACTCTTCATCTGCAAAAACCTGCGTAAATCACATTGTTAGTATTTCTCGAACAAATTAATTAAAGACTTAGATGTGAAATGGTTGCATGACTGAATACATTACTGTATTAGCATGAAATGAAGAATAGAGAGTAAAATTCACCTCATTTACTTGGAAGTATGTTCCATTGAGTGGAAATTTTCCCTTATTTGCTGTTCGACACGGAATCTGAAGATGATCTTATGAATTAGTTTCTACTGGATAAATAACTTCCAAATAAATTAGAATGTGAAAAGTTTTACAAACACGAGATATCTGATATCCCAATCCAGGAGAAATCATTAAGTCCTAAAAAAAATTCTCACCAACAGTCTCAATATTGTTTCCTGTGCCTACATTTGATGCATTCATCTTGTTTTGAGTTTCATCGCAATTACAAGATTCACACTTCTCTTTTGTAGGTTCTTCTGAAGCTGCATTTCATGTACGGTACAGAAGTGTGAGTTCACTATGATTATCCTGCATAGACAACATTTTTGTGCTCTTTTTTTATAGAAATTTAGTCCATTCAAGTAAATAATTTTTGGGAAGCAATGACCTGGTGTCCTAATAGCAAGTAGATATGGGCAAGGGTCTTCCGGTTCTCGTTTCTCTAGCTGCATTTATAAGCTTTAGTCAACTTCACCAAATCAAAAGACATGATAAATAAAATCATTTCATTCATGTTGGTAACCTAACTTACCCCTTCTAAGAGAGGATGTGAATCTGGAAGTTCATAGCTGCAACGCGTCGAAAAAAGAAATGTAATGAGCAGTTATTTAAACACTTCGCCATTTTCTTCAGTATCTTCTGGAATGTGCATCCCCTTTATTGCACGAAACTTCTTACAAAGATTTTTTTTTTCTTATATCCATTTTTCAGCTCAATAATAAGATTCTTAATGCGCACACATAGCTTTCTTAATTAATGCCAATGAAATAGTAAGATAAATGAAACTTATTACAAAACTTACACTTGGTGCTCCGTCCTTAACCGACCTATATGCTTCAATTTAGGCAAAGGTGCTTCTTGAGTGGCAATGACCAAAGCTTTAGACAAATCGGTGTCTTTTGTTGAGAGATTATTCTCATCTATGTAACTTAACAAATTTTCCATGAATGCCTCGCTATCAAATGTGATGGTAGGTATGTCACTGGCACAATAATCTTCAATGTCTGTTTCTCCAATACATTCAAGTGCTGGATAGGTTATAAGCTCATTCTGGTGATCTCCCATTGAATTTTGCGAATTCGAGGCTTCCCCGAAAGAAGAAACAAGCTGTGCTTGACAACTGTCAGCACATGAGCATGCACTGTCTACAGGTACTAAGGCAGTATCGACGTTTGCAGAGTTGTTTTCTCCTGGCCCCATCAGGGGAAGTCTTGCACTGCATTGATGTTCAATAGGTTTACTTAGGAAGAGAATATTGTACTGTTTCTACATATTTCTATCAACATGATTTAATTTCTGAATGTTCCAGAAGAAGATCATTGCAATAATTTCAAAGAGAACGAAGAACTATTATTAAGTTTGTCTGGAAGTATATACTTAGAAGCATCAACTGTACAAAGATATAATATATGGGTAATGATCAAGTAATTTCAGCAAGAGAAAACCTTGTAAAAGCACTTGCAAAGTGTCTACATTCTGCTTTCATTGGACATGCATTACAATTTGGGCTTGATTTTGTACAGAATACCTGTGTGCAAACAATTTACAGTCCCAAAATATCAAGAAAAGCAATTTAATATTAATGACAACTAACAAACCTTTCCGAAGGTAATCATCTGATGATGAAATTCATATCTACAAGCAACCACAAAGGAATACAGAATGATTTTCAGTAATATTCTATCAGAATAATCAACTATTAAATTAAGAGTATATATCTTTAAGTCTGAAGGTGAGCTTTTCTCAAGTCGATCCTTACAGTGTTAGATAATTGAGTGTGCATAACCGTGGCCAGAGATACTTGTGAACATCTTTGACGTCCGTGTACCTAAAGTATGACATTCAGGATCATGGATAAAAACTTGCAAAATGAAAATTTGACAGCATCAGCTGATAAATCCAAATTCTTACATATTCAAAAGATGCATCTCTTGTCCTCTTGGAAGTGGTTGAATAGGTATCCAACCCAGTCGCACGAGTACTCGTCCTACATTTGTATCAACCTAATGAAATAATGAGTGTTAATGATAAAGTTCATAGACCACATTAACACGTGTTTACGATATAAACTTACTGGGAAGGCTTGGTGTTGTAGAGTTAGCAACCTTATGCATTCCATACTTTTCACTCCCAAACCATAAATGCTCAACAAGTACTCCCTGCAAGAAACGGATTTCTCGATCAACTACACTTTCAAATCTCAGTTGAATTAAGTGTTTCCTATCTCACCAACTATTTAACTTTTTCGAATTCATACAAATAGAAAGTGCAGACATTACTTAGCCTTTTCTGGTCGAACTTCACGTAGCCATTCTAGATCCACATTCCCTTGTTCCAGGATCAGGCGGTTGATAAAATTCTGCATGTAGTGAGCAGTTAGTTTATTACAATGCTGATTGATTGCCGAGTAATTCTTAGCCAAACTTTGTTAACCTTAATTCTTAGTGCAAGCTTTTTGTCCATTCCCCTTTGCATGATAGCTTTCGATACTTGATCAGCTGTTGCAGCGTGGACTGCATGCCAATCTATGGCATCTAACGTGCTATCATTTCTCTCTTTGGGATTAAAAAATGAAGATGACTTCCTTATATTTTCCCATCAATGGCTTCACTTTCCAAGTCTGCATTTTGACTTTTCCTTCTTAAGATTGGTTCAGATTGCTGATTTCTTGTCTGGTTTTTCTTCGCCCCCCTTTTCGGATTTGTTCTTCGGATTATCCCCTGGTTCTTAATATAAGAACTTCCTTTTGAAGATTTCTCCAGCTTGGTATTTCCATTTCCGTCGTGGAACGTTGATTTGAAACTGACTTCATTACATGGATATTGAGCAGCAAGGGACATGAAAGCAGAGCTGCAAATGCATCAGCATAGAAAAATTGAGATTACTATTCAGATTCTTAATGAACACATTAATAGTCAGTTGTGAAAAGTTCCTTGCATACAATCTTCAATACCTCGATAAGTTGTCCGCGACATTTTGAGCCAGGAAAATCCCAGCCACAGAATCTACAATTGAACCTTTCCACTTGAGAACTGTCTATTACCTGTCAATATATAATCTTCCCCCAGTTATATCTTCGTGAAGACACCGACTAAACATATTCTCTTTACATGATAATGAAAGAACATGAAATGTTTGCTCATCGTTATCTTACTCATGCTAATAAAGAAGTACTCCAATTGCAGATACCATTCTTTAATATCTACAACTTTTATTTATCTGGTTCTCATCATGTTTTATTTATAGGGAACACTTAAAGTTGTAAAAGATTACAATCAAAGCCTTAGTTTAAATCTCACTAAGAGAAATTGCCAAGAAACACGTGAACTTGAGGTCATATCAAGTGATGCATAAACAGGCATTTTGACGATTTTCTGGATGAATTCTTGTGCTAGGTGTACTTTACAAAGTTGGTAGTAGTTTTTGTGCTTGCATTTGGCCTGCTAGAGTGATCTTTCAATAATGCTCTAGAGTTTTCTAGTGGCAATACTGTGGCTACACTTTATGGACATCTGCTAGTTTGTCAAATTTCTATGATATTTCTGTATCCTTGAATTGGTGGAGTTACATATATGCTATTGTTTTCATTTATGCTACATACATTTGTAACTTTCAGAGTTGCATACAAGAAAATAATTAGATCACAGTTTGATACTGAGTTTAATGAAGGAAAGAGTCATAGAAAATCTTAATTAAAATACAATAATAAAATGATACCTTGAATAAGATGCATGCGAGAAATGAATGATATCACCCGTCATGGAACAATGTCCTCTCTATTTCCCATCTTTCATCACACTTTTCAGATTTGCAGCCTTCGTGTTCCGGTTTTTCCGTCAGAAATTTCCATTCTCGTATCGTCTCCTCATCAAGGATTACTTTTGTTCTCAAGATCATTTTGTCTGTGTCACTAGGTGTTTCATTGGTTGGAACTTGTGCATCTTTCTTCTTGTGATTGATTTGAGAATTCTTATTATGCTTCACTATGAGTCCACTTTTACTGCTAGATTCTTGAAGCCTTGGTTTCTTGTGAATGGAAAGGCTGGCAGTCTTCCCTGGACTATCCTTTAAACCTTTAAAAAGTTACATCAAAGGAAATATATAATTTCTTGTTAAATGTTATGTCACATTATAAATCCAAGTAAGTTGTATAACCACGCAAATCACTGTCTTCATTACCTTCGGTAGTAGAAACTGTTGATGTTTTCCGCTTCTTGTTCTGCCCTTCCTGAAAGGATGGCTCAACTGTTTTGCACTTGTTATATCTCTGGTTCTTCTTAAATTGTACACCTGCAACGGATAGTTCGTAGCATAGTTTGGATTATAAACAGAGAAGATGACGGTGGAACAACATTTGTAGTAGAAACATTTGCCTGGACAGGCTTGTTATGCCCTTCAATGACTGGTTGAACTTTTTCGCACTTGTTACGTCTTCTATGGTACACCTGCAACGGAGAGTAGTACCATACTTTGGATCAGAAACAAATGAACATTTGCAGGATTGACAATGAAGAAATAGGGGGAAACTTTTACTTGAAGAGTGTTGGAAGGAACTGATAATGAACCAAGCTTTTTTGATGAGCCTTTGTATCTGTGTTTTTCTTCATTATCTGCTGGAAAATAATTCAATAATATTCTCCAACAGGAATGAGTATATATATATATATCAATGTTGAGATACTTAATCATCAAGCACAAAATCACAATTGAAGTCATTACCTGCACCCAAGCTAAGCCTTTCCTTTACTATTTTCCGTTGACGAAGAAAGTACCTTTTAACTGTCAAAATGCTCTTAATTAGTAAAGCAGAATAACATAATCCCAACGATACAGAACCTTTCGAACTTATTTGATTAATCACCTGCTCCCGAACTAAATATCTCCTTTCCTTTCCTTGGTCGAAGCCAATAACTATTATCTGTGGGAAAAAAAGACATTTACTATGTATATACACATTGAACTGATGAAACACCAAAAGAAAACAATAACGTATCTCTCGATCGCATGACAACAATGCTACAACCAACCAATCAAGAATTCATCAATGACATAATACATAAACAGACATTCAAACTTGGCCACAGCTGGCAAGTAATATAAGTATTCCAACTCTGAAAGTACACACCTAGACATCTCAACTGGCAACTAAACACTCCAATCTGTCCTCAATGTGTCTCATGGACACCTAACCCTAACGTAGCACATAAATTATGGAGGTGTTCAAATAATCATTTTGTAAGTTGGAGTGTTCAACTAGCACTGACACAATGGTGACAAGTTGATGTGTCTAAATGTGCATACTCAAAATTGGAGTGCTTACTTATCAATTAAGGCCAAGTTTAAGTGTTTGTTTATGTATTTTGTCTTTAATCAATTAAAACACTCATAACATTTGATGCATGTGATTTGAAACAATTAAAGTTGAGAAGTAATAGTATTTTCTATACAACAACATGACAGGGGAATTGAAAACTAATTAATTCCATGAAGTCTCAAATTAATTAACATCAAAGATAATAATGTGCTTACTGTGTTGAAAGTGGGACTCAGCCTCTAGCTTTACTGGGATCTTGGTTACCCTTAACCCATCTTTTTCTGAATCTTTTCCCATTTGAAATATCTTTCTCTGAGTTTTAACTTAAAGAGGGAAAAAAAATCTTTGTGCCATTAGAAGTGATACATGCAATATACATAAACAAGAGAAATTCATCCATATGCAATATTTGTATCCATAACAAGCATGCATGAGGATGGATGATGATCATTCAATTGAAGCAGAAAAGGAATGAGAAAAAGAATACCAGAAACTGCACAAGGAAACTGGAGGTGATGTACTCTTTACTAAGTCTTGAAAAAACAGAGAATGTAAACAAATAAAAAGGCTTGGTGAGGTACTGTAGTGTAACAAATCCCCAAGACCGTGTAATCATTGCATCATGCAATAAAAATTCACTCTTGAGTTTAATTTATTGATTGAGTTGTAACTTATTGATTATTACACCATGATTTAATAATACTCCCGTTATTTTAATTTATTTGTCTCGTTTTGACTTGTTAAGACAAGAAAATATATTTGAATTTTATGGGTTTAAACTAAAAATATGTAGAATCAAGAATGTATCAAAATGTCATTTAATCTTAGGTGAAATATTGAAATTAAAAAGTTGTTAAAAAATGTCTTAGATTTGACTTGCAAAGAGTTTAAGAAAATAAAAAAATACTTTTGAATCTTGACAAATAAGAGTCAAAAACACATTTAAACTATTCTTTTTTTTTAGTTTCATACCTAAATTATATATATAAAAGTATTTACTTTGATGTGATTTTTAAATATTACTTATACTTTTTCATAATTTTTTATCTTTTAACATATTTTTTCAAGGTTTTTGAGACTTAGAATTTTAAATGGTCCGATAAAGATTATAGTCCATAGATATTAGAAACTCTAATAAAGTTCAATTCAAAATCAAATCAATATTAATGCTAACAAAATAAATTAATTCAACACTAAGAATGAACATCATAGATTTTTTATTTCTTGAGAAGATGACTTTTTACATCTTTGGTCAAACCAAAGAAATAATTCAAGAAAGTAAAGAATTTTGGGGTATTTTCAGTTTTCTTCTCATATACAAGTGCAATTATAAGCCAATATTCAAAGAATATAATAATAATGAAGGAATTATATAACTTTAAAAGATTTCCTCCAATCACTTTCCAAGTGATTAGTTTCTTCCGAGGATTGATGACTTTAGTACAGTCATAGAAATCATTTCTTTCTCATCTATTCATTAAAAAAATTTAATTAAGTATATATCTAACTTTTTCTCTAACTTCCAAGAACTACACTTTATGTACTTATTTTTTTTAAAAAAAAAAAACTGTAAAAGTGTTCATCAACAACTGTTACTGCAGAAATAATAAGTGAATCCTAAAGAATATCAAAGCTATATTAACAATTTATAAAATATAAAATCATTACTCATTTCTTTTCTTTTTTAAATCTATAAATTCAATGCTCATTAGAAAAAAAGAGAGGAGAGAATTCAAAATACAATTGAAATTTTCAAGCTTCAATCTTTTTTTAGTCAACTTAAGAATTTATAATTTACGTATTCCTTTTAATTGAAAATACGTAAATTTAATTGGTAGAGCTTATTATAAAATAACATGTTATTATTATTGTTGATATATTTTTAACTTTAACCGCCAACATCTAAGCAACAAAAATATGCTTATATTATCTAGAATAATACAAGATAAAGGAGTGAGAAAACACATTATTATAATAAATATAGTAAATAATTAACACCAAGAACTCAATAGTATCTGATTTTTTTCAAGAAAGTTCATAAACATTTAGAAGAAGAGGAGAGTAACAATGTTACTGTAACATAAATAAAAAATCATATCAATCCACTAAAAATAATAAATAACTTACCAAAAAAAATAAGATAAAATTATGTCCACCTATGATTCCATTTGTTAGTCATCTATTTTCAATTTGCAAAACAACACAAACATATATCACAAGTAACAATATAAAATTATATAAATATTTTTAAAATAAAATAAAAATAAAGAATACAATGGGATTAGTGACCAGACAAAAACACAAACATATATCACAAGTAATAATAGTATAATATTATATAAATATTTTAAAAATAAAAAGAAAAAGAACATAAAAAGAAAAATTCGAAGGGATTAACCTGACATCAAAGGAATTTATCATATGATGGATTGAAATGAATTTTGGGTGCTCTATATATATATACACACTTGCTCTAAGATACTGTAAGTAATAGTAATTAATTCTAATAGGTAAAGATAAAAACAGTTACATTTAAGAGCATTCATTTCTTTGTTGCATACCGTTTAGAAAATGTTTCTTCTTCTTGATTAGTTGGTTAGAGGCTTTTGAAGTTTTCATCATGATTAAGAGAATTAAAGAAATGCATTTTAGTGAGTAAATTATTTAATTGTTAATTGTCTTTTGGATTTCCTTGACCCATAAATACATACAGTTACAACTGAAAAGTATATGATTAAATTTGTGCAGCTACAACTTTTAAAGGTGAAAAAGTACGTGGGCTTATTTAATTGTTTTCTTGGTGAGTAAATTATTTAATTGTTTTCTTGGTGAGTAAATTATTTAATTATTTTTTTCTTAGTGAGTAAATTATTGTATTTATATGGAAAAAAATGACTAAAAAAAATGAGAAAAAGGATAAATATGAATGGAGGCCATAGAGAGGTGTCAAATCACCTTCTCTATGTTTCTCCTTTATATATATATATATATATATATATATATGGATTGGTTTAGTCATATAAAATACATAACCTAATTTTAATTTTTCTTTAATGTTTAATCATGTAATTAATATTTATTTGACTTATTTTAGCATAATTTAGTACTTTTAAATTATGATAAATTTCATTATGACTTATCAATTTGCAATATTTATTTTATACAATTTCATTATTATTTTTTAATAAATATTTTAGTGTCATCACTCATCTCATATTTTGTGTTATTTTCTTAAGAACACCTTAGATAGTTGTATTTTGGTTGCATTAAAAAAATATTTGGAGCACAAGTTAATTATATGTTTGTATGAATACTTTACCGGAAAAATCTAAAAATCTGGAAAAAAAATCCAAGGTTTATTAGTTTGATTTGATTTAAATTTTAAGAATTTAAAAATTCAACACAAATGGTTTGGTTTGGTATTTAAAAAATCCGAACCAATCCGAAAAAATTTGTGGTTGAAAAACCCGAAAAACTTGAGTTTTATTAGTTTAGATTGGTTTATAAATTTAAAAATTTGACACAAATGATTTGATTTGATATTTGAAAACTCAAACCAACGCGACCATATACACAACTAGTGCAAAGATATTTGGCTAGCGCTTGACCATAGATTTCCAAATATTTTTGGCAAATATTATTTGGGTAAAATTTCACTATGTGTTTGGCAATAATATTTGGGAAACATATTTGTAAGATCCCATACTTTTTTTCTCTATTCTTGCATAATATATGTGGCGTAGTATGGCGTGGTTATATGAGGTGTATATGACTTGGTATAGTACATAGGAGTTTAAGATTGAAAATGGGTGGAAATATCAAGGAACTAAACTAAAGTTTTAGATCAAAGGGAGCCCTCAAACAAAGTTCGGGATTAAAGAAATGGCTCGGGTAGCACTTCACCTGTTTGAAAGGTTTAAATTATCTCATACCTTGGGGATAAGCCTGTAAGTGTCAAACATGCTAAGAATAATGTGTTACGAGGTATTATAATAGCACAATGGTCGTATGTTAAGTTTTGATTTGAAGTCAAGAAAATTAGCAAAACTAAGGTCGGCAAAAGTTATCGAAGTTTCTCTAATAAAATTTTGTTAACTTTGGGTCAAATGTCTTTAATGTTTTATCCCAATATATAAAGAGTTACAAAGCTCATGACCCAACAAATCGAAGGCCTATGAGTCTAGTTTGCAACGTAAAAAAACCCCATATCCAATCGACATCGGAGTAAAAAGTTATGAGGGTTTTACTGCGGACTGCCTGGGCAGAATTCGGGTTGCGAACCGGGTCGGATAAAAAATATGGTATGTCGGCTTACTCAACGTTTTAACCTATAAAAGCATTTCTTTTCACTTTCTAACCAGAAAAAAAGAGCTGAAGTTAGGGTTCTAATGGAGTTATTGCATGATGAAGGTTAGTTTTTAGCGACCATTAAAGGTTGCCCCCATGCCTAGAAAACTGATCTCTACACGTGGCAAACGTTTTTCCCTTCTATTAGCAGCGTTTGGAGCTAGTTTTTGAAGGTATAAATTGGTAGCTATTGGTGTTTCTTCAAGGTTTACACTTGGTTTGCTAAGGTAATCATCTCGAGACTCTTTTATGATTGTTTTTACGAAGTTCTATGGACGTTTCGTCAAGTTGGGGCCATATGGCAAATCTGCCGATTTAAGTGGGTAAAACTTCACAACATAATTATAGTTTAGTAATGAATTTTGTTGTTTATTCTTTACAAATTATGTGATGAACATCTTTGATTATGCTTTAATATGAATATTTGAGTTTTATCCTCTTTTATAGATTAGTGGATTGTTATTCTATTGCGCATTATCATATGGTGTTTAATTATTAGACATGTAAATCTTTATGATTATGGTCTAAAATATATTAATATACACCTTAAGAAATTAGTTTTGAATTTTGGTTAAATATTTAGTTCGCAGATGATGATTAGATATTTACGTGCATTTTTGTTTTACATTAAATATGAAACCTTTTTATGAGAATTGATTTGCATGAATGTGTATGTCACATGTAAAATACCTCTCAAATACAGTCATAGCATCAAAAAGTATCATTGCTGACTTAAACAAAGGTGAAAAATTAAACGGTGACAATTACGACATATGAAGTCGTAAAATATGGTATGCACTGAAAGAAAAAAATGCGCTCGAAGGTACAAATCATGTTTTAAATCAACCAAAAGAGGAAAACACTGCACAACACAGAAGAGACATTAAATCTTATAAAGCTTCGAAAAGGGCTAATTTCACTGCACCTGGAATAATGGTTACTTCTGTAATTGATGACCTCATACATGAATGTGAGGAATTTTCTATTGCTCATGCTATGTGGGCACATCTGCGAGGAACATATGGGGCACATCTGTAACCCGCATCTGACAGTTGACTATCAAATTTGACACTTACAAGAAACGTCATGATCAAAATGTCAAGCAACACCTAAGGGTGATGTCAAATATGATAGCTCAACTCAAGAGTGTTGGCCATATTCTTTCAGTAACCCGCAAGTCCAAGCAGTGATTCGGTCTCTTCCCAATAATTGAGAATATTTGAAGGTTAACTTGATCCATAATGATATATCAAAACTTTTTCTGATGTTGCTCGCCATGTTGAACTTGAGGATGAGCGGCTTAGTGCTGCTTCTAATGCCTTTGTGGCAGAGTCAAGTGGCACAGAGTCTTCAGGCTTCAAGCGCAAGAAGAATTAGAAAAGGAATGGGAAAGAAAGAGAGACCGGAGACGGACCCCCTAAGAAAAAGGAGAAGCCTAATTCCAAGAAAGGAAAATGATTCTTCAAGAAAAGAGACAAGAGGAAAATGAAGTGTTATAATTGCCAAGTGCTGGGACACTTTGCTCGTGAATATACCAAGCCAAAAAGGTAGTATTTCCAAACGCATCTCTAATTGATACATATGTTTCTAGCACTTCCTTATTAATTGAATCTTATCTTATGTGGATTGTAGACTCAGGATCCACCGACCACGTGAGTCGAGATCGAGAAGCATTTATGGAGTTTCATCTAAATCAAGATGGATCTACATGGGAAATAATGCAAAACTGGAAGTCGAAGAAATATGCACTTGCAAAGTGGACTTGCGTGGTGGCCGTTCTTTGATGTTGCATGACGTCCTATATGCTCTGGAGATTCTATGAAACTTAGTATTTGTGTCTGTTCTTTTAGACGTTGGTTTTGATTTATTTTTTAATCGTAGTGGTGTTAGAATAACTCTAGATAATATTTTATATGGTTTTGAACTTTTTTATGACCGTTTTATCGTTTTAGATTGTAATATTTCAACTTATGACTATTATATTGACTGTTGTGTGATGACATGTTACTACATGGCATACAAAATTAGGTCATATAGGGCAAGATCGAATGAATAGGTTGGCAAAAGAAGGACATTTAGGTTCTTTTACAAAAATTTATATGTCAACTTGTGAAAATTGTCTTGCTGGAAAGATTAGGCGTAGATCATTTGGGGTAGCTAAGAGAGCTGAGTTCTCACTTCAATTAATTCATTCTGATATTTGTGGTCCAATGAATGTGAGGAAAAAGTCTGGTGTTATATACTTCATTACATTTATTGGTGATTTCACGCATTTTGGTTATGTTTATTTGATTTCTCATAAATCTGAAGCTCTTGAGTGCTTTAGAAAATATATGAATGAAGTTGAGAATCAATTAAACAAAAGCATAAAGGCCTTAAGAACCGATAGAGGGTGTGAATATTTGTCAAAATAATTTGAAAAATTATGTACTGAAAATGGTATTATCAGACAATTAACTACTTCTTATACACCTCAACAAAATGGTGTAGTTGAAAGAAGGAATAGAACATTATTGGACATTACTAGGTCAATGATGGCGCAAGCAAATTTGTCTATCTCTTTTTGGAGAGATGCACTATTGATTGTGGCCTACAGATTGAATAAAGTGTTGAAGATAAAGGAAACTGAAGACATATAACAGGTTAAACAACCTGGTCTAATCAACATGTACGACGAAGTTAGAGTCACTCTAGGTTTAAGTCACTTATATCGACTAGGCTGTTACTTCTTATAATAGCTTAAGTTGACTAGGATTATATTAAGACTAGGATTAGATTATTTATAATTACATTATTATTATAATAGTAATAGGTATTGTAGTAGGACTCTAAGTATAGTTAACTTAGGACTCTACAAATCTCTCCTTATATAAGGAACATGTTGTCACACCCCGAGCCTACACCTTGGACGTGGTCGGCACTCGAGAACCATTGTTGGTCCCCAAGCGAACCATCGGTCTGGCTGACTACTTAGCGGAAGACTTACTCAAGCAAATAGAAAAATTTAAATGCATAATTAAACTCAATAGTCTCAATTAAACTCAACTCAAATAAATGTCTGGAAATACTTAATAAAGTATAAGTAATAGTTTTCAAGATATCGAAACAGAAAGGAGAATACTGAGAGACTCATCAACTCTAACTATCTATGAAGCATCTATAGTTTAACATGGATGTCAGGACAAGACCCACAACACCCTAAAATGACTAAATTGAAAGGAAAAGAGTAGTCATCCGGAATGCAAGGATACTCACCAAAAGCTAATCGGAGTGCCGAATGATCTCAACAAAGTGCCTATTGATGATCCTTAACACCTGTATATGCATCATAAAGGATGCAAGTCGAATGACATCATACATTACATGCACGAGTATGTAATATAGCTGAGGCGAAATAACTGAATGAAAGGACTGCAATAGATATAACATAAACTCAACTGAATGTAAAGAATTAAAGGAATGAAATCATTTAACTTTACAAAATACTTTCTCTTCTCTGAACTTCAACATAATAAGTGATATATTTAAAATACCTTTTAACTCTATTGGGAGATTCTCTAATCGACAACAATCATTATGAGCTACGTGATGATACAACGTCTTGTTCATACTGCCAAAACTGTCTTATATCGTGTCGGGATATAGAACTTCTCAACTAAGTGGATCCACTAAGCTTTGTCCGAAGGCATTAAGGATTCATCTAAAAAGTATGATCATGTACCAATGTTGGCAAGACACGGTTTATGAGGGTTACGAGTTGTCTAAACTCTCCCTCATATCGGTGCTTAATACGACTCCCAATAATATATATGTTTGCTCAAATGTATAAAAACATTCTCTTTCTCTGGTTTGAGGTAATTGCTCAACCTATCCTCTTAAAAGAAGTAACTACTCTGAAATATCTCTGAAACTCATTGCTCATTTAGAAAACAAGCTTTTTGCTCAATGTAAAAATATATTCTGGGTTGAGATAATTACTCAAAAGAGGCCTCTTTAAAATGTAACTGCTTTTTACTTAATCTTTCTGAAAACTCTTTTAACTTTTCTAAAAAAAGTCTACTCTTTTTCTTCATTTAAAAATAAAACATTTGGAAAATACTTAGTTCCCATATACTCTTTTTCAAACTGCTCTATACTTCCTCAAAACTCAGTTTAAAACGATAATGTTTTGTTTAAAAGATTCTCAATAAAAATTCTCTAAATACTTAAAAATTGGGTTCATGCTGAAAAATAGTCATGAACAATCAACTCAATAATTATCACAATACACAATGTATGACAATTCAATGATTAGAAATAGAAATTCAATAATCAACAACTCAAGAATTCAAAACTCAATATCAACTCATCTCAAGAATACTGAAATCTAAGGATAGACACCTAGATTACTCATTTACTAATTTAAAAGTATATGTAGGGGGTGAGGACGAACTAGTCCAACACTATGATAGCCTTACGTACCTAGAAGAACGATTTTTTTGGCGAAATCGATGAAACTCGAAAAATGTTTGAACCCTAGATTTTCTCCTAGAACCTTGCTCTAATGTATTGAAGTGTTAATGAACATAAATGAATTGATTAACACTTTCTAAGCCCTTAATTAGGTGTAAAACATCGTGGTTTAGGCTTATAATAGGGTTAAAACGACGTAGTTTAAGTACCAAACTCATAGGGGAGACCAAAATGACCCCAACTTTTAAAACTGAAAAGGTATCTTAAAAGGGAGGTTTTACGAACCGTTTAAGGCTTTACGGTCCTTGAAACACTTCACGGGTTGTCTAGCCGGTCGTCAAGCTTCACTTGCCCAACAGGGCTTCACTAATATGGGCATAACTTTTTACTTCAAACTCAAAATGAGGCAACCTTGGTGGAGTTGGAAAGAGGACTCAAAGAAATTTAATTTTATAGGTTATGGGCCACCTAATTCATTATATGATGAGAGATATTATCATTTGAAGTTGACCCAAAAATTAAAAACTGATGCTGACTTGTACAGACCCCTAAACGGACCGTACAAGTCACCACGAGCCGTCTAGGGTCTCGTCTAGGTGACTCCTACCTTGGAAGACTTGGATAGTCATCCACCATCCCCTAAAAAGATTGTGGACCCCTAAATGGGCCATCTAGAGTGTCGTGAAGGATCCATGGTTCATTTTGGGTTACACATGTAATCAAAAATTTAATCATCAATACAATCTTTTATTTCTCTAATTCTACACGTGAGAGTTCTACATGGTATCAGAGCTTAAAAGCTCTTCCGCTCTATGAGTATTGATTAAAAAACAAAAAAAACAAAAACAAAAAAACATATGTTAAATTGCAATGGCCCCTTCTTCCAACACTATGTCGACCTCATCACTTCACCAACTCATTGTCGCTTGCTCCATTAAACTTAAGCCAATAAACTACATCATATGGAAGACACAAATACCCAATTGATTCAGGTGATGAAACTAACCTATCTCATCATAGAGAATGAACCTACTAAAAGTAGTTGTCCCACTGGACAGGCTGCTAGGAAAGTTGTAGGGGCTAAGAAGGATGCAAAAGATAGTGGTAGCATTGATGACTGGGAGGAGAAAGATGTATTGCTAAGGAGTTGGATCTCATGCATCTTGATCGAAGAAAACATCTACCTAATTTTGGGTTGCTCAACTGCCGAGGAGATGAGAAAATATTTGGAAGAAGCTTATCTTCAAGCAACAAAAGACAAGAAGTTTCATCTTAAACAACTACAAAGTGTTAGGCGAGGAATAAAAAAGATTGATGAATACATCAAGGAATTCAAAGGCATATATGATGGCCTTGCAGCCATTCACAAACATGTGGATCAAAATAGCAAAGTAATCAATTTCACTAGAGGTTTAGGTGTCAAATACAAGATTGACATGTTAGGTAAGGCATCATATCCCACCCTTAATCAATTTGTTAATTCTCTCATGGGTTTTGATATAAGGAAAGCTGAAGAAGAGGTGTCACAACAAAATCATAACATTGTATTCTCTGTCCAAAGAGGTAGGGGAAGATAAAACAACGACTTCAACTCCAGAGAAAGAGGTTTCAAGCCTGATGGACTGGGAACAGGTTCTCTAAACAGTCAATATGAACCAGGTTCTCCTAACAATCAAAGTTTTCCAAGTGGAAATAAGGAGAGAAATAGTACTGAGTCATGTCAAATATGTGGTAGGAATAACAATACTGCTCTTAAGTGTTTTTACAGGTGGAACTACTTATATCAATCTGCAGATGAACTATCACAAGCAACGACTTGACATCACATTCATACTGAAGCATTGACAAAATAAGTTTTTATTGGATTTTTGAAGCATGGTAGGAGTAACCGTTCATCCACTCTCTAGCTTGAGGGAAAATGTTGAAGATAAAGGAAATTGAAGACACGAAACAAGTTGAACAACCTGGTCCAATCAACGTGTATGACGGAGTTAAAGTCACTCTAGATTTAGGTCACTTATATCGACTAGGCTGCTACTTCTTGTACTAGCTGAAGTCGACTAGGATTAGATTACGACTAAGATTAGATTATTTGTAATTACATTATTATTATAATAGTAATAGGTATTGTAGTAGGACTCTAAGTATAGTTAACTTAGGACTCTACAACGTGAGAATTCTACATAAAGTGCCCTCTAAATCAGTATCTTCATCTCCTTATGAACTTTGGAGTGGTCATAAAACAAACCTGAGCGATCTACGACCTTGGGGTCCTGCTGCGTAGTTTGGTAAATTAAGTCCAAAAGGAAAGAAATGTAATTTTATAAGATACTCAGAACACTCCAAAGGGTATGTGTTCATTGATGAATTGGAGGATGGAAGTATTATTGATATTGTATCACGAGATGATAGATTTTTGGAAAATGATTTTCCCAAAAAGGATGAAATAGATAAAGGTGAGCCTCTCTATGAAATGTTGAATTCAGAAGATCAAGTAATGTCGTCAGGCATACTTGATAATTCAATGGATCAAGAAATGATTCCTGGTCCAAGTGGGAGTTATAATCCCAAAATTCTATAGAGGAATCTAAACATCAATTACGTAAGAGTACAAGAAAATGAGTACCTAAACGATCTTATGAGATTGAGGATTATGTTTTCTTGGTATCTCCTACAAAATTGGATGAACTTAATTCTATAACTGAGGACTTGTCGATCCCTAAAAGGGATGAAATGTTAAAAGCGATGAGAGAAGAATTAGAGTCTATGTGAACCAAGAAATCTGAGATCTAGTTGACCATCCTAAGGAATGCAAAGCTATTGGGAATAAATGGATTCTTAAAGTTAAGCGCAAATCGGATGGGTCAATTAAAAGACACAAAGCACGATTGGTGGCAAAAGATTTTACTCAAGAAATTGGAATAGAGTATGAGGAAACTTTTTCACCAGTTGTGAAGTATACCTCCATAAGATTAATTTTAGCTATTATTGCACGTTTAGATCTAGAATTACATTAAATGGATGTGAAGACTGCTTTTCTCAATGGAGAATTAAACGAGGAAATCTCCGATCGGGAAACCGTATCCAAGCTCCGTGACAGAGCTAAAGCAGCCTATCTCAGTTCTTCTCCTAAACGTGGGACTCATATTCGTGAGCCGTCTTTGTTTGTATCACCGAGACACCCGAAGGGCCGGCCATATGTACCTCGGGAGCCCCGGCTAACCCGAGCTTACCCAGGGCCTTACCGCTCGAACCAACAAGACTAATGTCTACTTATACCTTTGAGAGGTCCACTTATACTATTGGTAAAGTCTTTAAATTAATAAGTCCTCGGTTGTGTTGTTATATAAGATGAAATTCAATCTAACAAGCGGACTACCTTCGGCTACTACAAGATGCCCAGACATAGACCTAATTAGGGGCTTAAACTCTTGAGTAGATTGCCCATGGAAGGGAGCTTACTCCAAGATTTGACTCCCCCCCGTGTAGGAGTTCGGGAAGGCCAGAAGTAAACTATTTATTCTTCCTGGTCTTCGGGTCTCATCTGAACGGCTCGCTGCCTACCCTACAGTATCGTCACCACAGTAGAGTTTAACCACCAAGTTCGGGATGGATTGGTGTGGTTCCTCTACGCCTAGGACACCAGAATATCGAACCATGAACGAAGAAAGAGAAATATACATGGAACAATCAGTAGGTTTCGTTGTTAAAGGCCAAGAAAAGAAAGTTTGTAAATTAAAAAGATCAATTTATGGCCTAAACAAATCTCCAAGGCATTGGTACCTGAGATTTCATAAGGAAGTGGTGTCATTTGATTTCATCATGATTGATGAAGACCATTGCATCTATATGAAAAAGTCTAATGGAAAGTTTGTAATTCTTTCTATTTACGTAGATGATATTTTATTAGCTGGAAATAGTTTGGAGTATGTAAAAACTGTCAAGTCATGGGTTTCAAAATCATTTGATATGAAAGATATGGGTGAAGCAGACTATATATTGGGTGTTGAGATCCAAAGAGACCGTTCCAAAAAAAAATTGAGTTTATCTCAAGAAACTTACATAAAGAAAATATTACAACGCTTTCGAATTAATAGTTGCAAATCCATGGATACTCATATAGCAAAGGGTGAAACTTTATGCCTTGAAATGTGTCCAAAGACTAAAAAAGAAGATATGTCCTGAGTTTCGTATTCTAGTGTTGTCGGGAGTTTGATATATGTTATGATGTGTACTCGCCCAGACATTTGTTATGTCATAAGTCTGGTTAGCAGGTATCAATCTAATCCTGAAAGAGATCATTGGAAAGCAATAAAAAGAATATTTTGATACTTGAAGGAAACTACAGATCATTCACTATGTTATAGTGGATCTGATTTATTCATTAAAGGTTATATATATGTTGATTGGGCTAGTGACCAAAATGATAGGAAATTAACATCCGGCTATGCTTTCTTACTAAACGGTGGTGCTATTTCATGGAAAAGAAAGAAGCAAACTTGCACAGCTCTTTCAATCATGAAATCTGAATTTGTGGCTTGTGTGTCTGTAGTACAAGAAATTGTTTGGTTACAGAGATTATTTGAGCATTTGAGTATTGCAAAGAATTCTAAAGATCTCATGATTCTATATTGTGATAGTCAATCAGTTATCGCATACACGAAGGATCCTAAGTATCACAGCAAGATCAAACACATTGACATCAAGTATAACTTTGTGAGAGACGTAGTGGCAAGTGGATAAATAACTTTGCAATACATTCCTACACGTGAAATGACAGTTGACCTTTTACCAAGGTCATCTCTAGAGACTTGTTTGAAAAATATGATAAGGCTTTAAATTTGTGTAGGATTTGATGATATTTCAGTATTGTAAAATAACTTGATTGTTATAATATTATTTTCTATACAATAATATTGAATTTATGTTCATGTATCATGTGATATTTTGTAAGAAATAAAATGTGTCGAACAAGTCACGAAATTGACTTTCTCACACAAGCAATTACCTCTTACATTGAGAAATGTGAAGAGATGAGTTACACCATCATATTATGACTTGTTTTATGAACCAGGCAGTGTTTCTCTAAGAAATTGAGTTTAATGATAACTGAATAGAGAATCTAAGGTTAAACATATGGAGGTGTTTAGACCAAGGTATGTACGATGTTGGATAATCGAAAGAATGAGATACATATACCAGTATAAGGTGAGAACATTGTTGCACGTGTTTCATACCACGTGTGTCAAGTGATCAATGATTCAGTGAAAGAATGGTCCTTGCTTCTTCATTGTGTGAGACCCCGAAAAGTTAAAATGATTTTTCAATCAAATACCCTTTGACCTTTTATTGTTTCTTAAAGTTTCAATCAATGTTGCTACTTTAGCATGTTACTAATAGCCATAAATGATTCGGCAATGCAGTGCATGTGCAGTTGAGTTGGAACATATAGATTCGAGTAGAAAGAAAAGACGATAAATTGAATTAAAAATTTGTATACACAAGCCGACCATTGCACTAATCATATTGGTATTGAGTGTAATTATGTGTATAAAGTTAAACATGAACTCGAGTTAACCTCCATTAAAGAATGAGAGATCGAATAAGTAACTACTGAAGTAGTGAATGAAGTCTAGGGTATAATAGTGTCCTTAAAATTGTAGTGAATTCTTTCCACATGTGATTGGATTCCTATGTAAGGCTTGTAAAACCTTAAAGGTGATGCTCACAGATCGCACAAACTATTTGTCATATGAATTGTGTGTCTAGTTGATGTCATATTAGCTTGGGTCTAGTCCACCATATGCGAAGTGGGAGATGTCAGTGTTTTGGTGGGTCGTGGGTCACCCATGTGGACCGACCCGATCCGATCCGTTTTATTTAATGGATAAGATCAGATTTTGAAAAAAATGGGGAACCGTTAGAAAGTTGTAATTGTTCCAACTTCTGCTAATTAAAAAGAGACCTTATTCTTTTTCAGAAAGTAACAGACAGAAACGTGAGAACGTGGAAAAGAAAAAGAAAAATCGAGAAAAACAAAAAGTGATCTTTTTGCCAATATTCAATCGACACAATCTCAGATACTTAGTTTGGAACGGGAACGATCATTGTTTCCATGTGATTCAAAGAGAGATCTGGAGCAATTCGTTTCGACAACAAAATCAACAACAACTATTTCCGCTTGTTATTGTTTTGCTATTAATATTCTTTCACTAGTGTATATAAGTCAAAGTCGAACAAACTATGATTACCGATTTTTCATATCGCAAAATACTAAAATCTAATTTTAAAATACCAAAATGATATAATAAATAATATAACAATAAAAAATGAAATGATGAAATCGAAATAATTGTACAATCATTTCATGATTATTATTGAACTCATTTCTTTCCAATTTACTGATTTCTTTTGTTGCTGTTGTCAGTGCCTTCTAAAGTTTTTTTTTTGAAAACCAATGATATTACCTATAACTAAAAATTGTTGTCAGTGCCTTCTAAAGTTTTTTTTTTGAAAAACAATGATATTACCTATAACTAAAAATTATTTTAAATTGCATAATGATAGTTCAAACTAGGGGTGTGTAAAAATCGAATCGACCAATAAATCGAATCAAAAGATGTTATTGGGTCAGTGATATTGGGTGGGTTAACCGGTTTTAAATGATTTTATAAAAAGAAATTATTGGGTTATTGGTTTGGTATCAGTTCTTAGTATTGAGTTATTGGGTAAATCGATAACCCATTAAAACGATAGTAAGTTACTACTATAACCTTCATAAATATTAAATATTAATAATTTAACATAACTATACACTATATCACTACTCTACACTACGGTTTACACACTTCACACGTCATAGTACTTCTACTTCACATTAGAAATTTCATATTATGTTTTGGTTGTAACATGTTATTGTAGCATTAGTACTACATCTACTCTTATTGATGCAACTTCTCGTTATATTTCTTGTTTTACTATATCAAAACATTTATAGCTGATTTGCTTGTCTCACTATATTGTATCAAATTGTTAGAGAAGTGAGAAATCATATTATTTTATGAGCATTTTCTTATTGGGTAAACCGAAAATCGAACCGTTAATGACCAAAAATCGATAAATCGAAAACTGATAAATAATATCTTATTGGTTTGTTATTGATTTAACGTATTTAAAAACTGAAAATCGATAAACTGAACCAATAATACATAAAATCGAACCGAACTGATCGATTCACACCCCTAATTCAAACTAATTCAAACACTAATGGAATCAGTAGAACATCTACATTGACCAATTAATGTTTTGAAATTGAAGTGAAATAAAGGACAAAAAGTGGCATGCAAAGGATTTTTTTTCATGATAATTAAGTTAGGTGAGTCATGTTGGATTGGCTGGTAATTAATCTAGTGTTTCATATAAGACAAAGTTATAAAACGTAGGAGGGAAAGCATAATTAGAATGAAGTTTGTTTCAGGGATTTCAAGTTAAAAACAACATTCTCGTGTGTCATTGAGATCAAGTCGTTCATGTAAATCAGTAATTTTTATATTTAGTTTATACATGTATTAATAAATTTATTAAATATTTATAAATATTTAACTATAAATTTAGTTATTGTCGTAATATTAACTTGAGATTATTCTAAGAACTCATAAATTTTAAATATTGAATTAGTCTTTATATACAAGCATATTTTATTTTTATCCTTTTCTCATTATTTTTTTAAAACTCATTTAAGAGATACTATGACTATCTGTGCTTATTTTGTGAAGTTCATTAATGTTGTGAAGTTAAATAGTTTTATATCGTGACAATAGTTTAAATATTTATCCGTTGCGATTACTTTTTAAAATTCTGAAATTTCTATTTAATTTTAAGAAAATAATTAATAATTATATTGGAAAATTAGAAAGTTGACACTTGTTTTTTCTTTCTTTACCATCTCTTTCGGACGGGGAGAATCAATTACACCAAAAAAATTAATTGCAAAATAGGCTATTTGCTAAAATGAATTATACACTCGCAAGCAGAGGCAGAGCCAGTATTAGGAGTTGGAGGGTTCTCAATTTCCTTTTCCTTCCTTAGCATTGAGTTGTCAATCAATTTTGTAAGGGATTCACAAGTTTTTTTTAAGAGATTCACAAGTTAATATACACATATATTTACTTAATTTTCTAGTACAAATACAAAGTCTACAAAAAAGCTATTGGGTCCATCCGAGCCCACGAACCCCACCTAGTTCCACCCATGTTCGCAAGGGTTGACTGAGTTAGTTGGATGATCAATTTTCGTCACTAGCAGTCTTCTCAGTTAGAGTTCGTGTGATTCACATCTAATGTATAATTTGTGAGCTATTACACATGAGTGGATTTATCTAATACGCACCTTCAGATAGCGTTGTTAATTTCTCCAAAATGCCCCCCGCCCCCAAAAAAAGAACTATACGATCATACTTTAGTGTGGTGGATGAAGTTGTTTCTCCCCTAACAAAGATCTCGATTTCAAGTTCTGAGTATACTAAAAATTTTAATAGAAAATGCTACCTCCAAGTGAGCTCTACCCAATACAAATTTAAATTGACCCAATCTTAATTCGAATATCAAATACAGAATTAAAAACAAAATAAGATATATAAAGGGGCAAAAAGGATAAAAGGGACTCCAAAAAAAGAAGGAAAAAGGGAAAGAAAGAAACAAAAAATAAAGTTATTTGCACGAGGGAAGAGGCGCCCATTTTCTCTTTTTGTTTTGCAAAAAATTCTTCGTGCTCCTAAACGATTTTTTTATGAAAAAATATTTATTTTATTTCTTTTCATATTAATCAGAGAGAGAAAAGGGTTAAATTTATTCTTCAATTATTCAAAATGAGTTAGTTTTATTTTTTACTCAAAATTATCTTTCAACTAACAAAATGTAGAAAAAAATATCCTTTTTTTTAATCCATTATTTCAAAACCGTAACTTTGGTAAAAGTTGTCGGGATAATTGATATATCCATGAACTTTAAGGTACTTAAGTGTAAATTACCTAACCATTTAATGAGCATAAGACAAATTTCAAAGGTGATTTAGCTGCTTAATCACGCAATTATGAACCAATTAATTGGTCCTGACATTTAAGATTCTCTCAAAATTTACATTATACACATAAGAATCTATAAAGCCTTTGAAGTACTCTGTTAAATAAAGGGAGGATCAGATTGCATAGAACTATATTCTCAAGGGGTAAAAAAGTAAGATTCAGATCTTCAGTATAACCAGAAAGAAATACTACTTTAATAAGAAAATTAAGAGGAATATTCTATATTAAACAAAAATAAATAATTAAAATTTAAAAAACCAAACTTGTTAATTTTTTAAATGTAAGGGAATATACACTAATGTATATTCAATTGCACTTCTTTTTCTGTGTAAAAAATATAGGACCTCACGTAGTGGGGGGGCTCTACCCCCACTAATACTTGTCTCCTCTACGTAATTACCTTCTTCTGTTAGGCAAATTTACTGGTCAATTAAAATTACTGTACTTTGGTGGGATATTTTCAAAAAAATTATAATATTTTATATATTTATGATCGTCACTGATTTACGAGCTTAAATATGAAGGTTCAGTTATAATATTCGAGTACTTACATATAGAGATAAAAATGTTTTTGGTTTGTGACCTCCATTTTCACGAAAAATGAATTATTATTTTTCACATAAGTGATATTTCCCTTTCTATTAATTTTTCTGAATTAACCAAAAATAATAATGTGAAGGTAAAAAGTAAATAAAACTTAAGCATAAGACGGTAGAGTGAAAAGAAAAGGAGCCGTTAGAGTGGGGGTAGTTTAGTCATAAAATCACATTTCCCAATGCAATTAATTAGTCATTAGTTTGACTGACACAGATTGTTTAAAAAAGAATGCTTGTTGCCAATATGTGCAAATGTTTTTTCTTATCAAAAGATACCGCCCAAGCAACATACTTTCTCCGTTTCATATTAATTGATTAATTTTCATTTTACATGATATTTAAAATATTATAAATAAGAAAATAATTTTACTAATTCAGTCTTAAAAAATTTCTTAAATATTACAAATAATATAAATATTTTCAAAAAGAATTAATTATAAGGTAATATAAAACAACTATTAATTAATATTATTTTGATATAATAAAATGATCACTAATAACTGTATTTAGTATAATGATCTAGCATGCAAACAAAAATTCCTCCAAACAAAGCAAAAATCCATTGCTCTCTGCACTGTGGAGCCTTGTGAATGTGTCATCTTGTACTGAATCATTTTATTTGTTGTTTCTCATTAGTCATTCTTTTCTAATCTATTGGTTAAACACAATACTAATTTGATTCACAAATATTATTGCTAATTACAAAGATTATGTTGGAATTATAATTCCTTAACCATTTTCTTTCACTTTTATTTTTAATCCGTTTAAAAAAAGAATGACATATTTCTATGATTAATAGTAATAGTTTAATTTTAGAATGTCATTTTATCCTTAATGATACAAATTATATTCACACAAGTAGGGGTGTGCATCGATCGGTTCGATTCGGTTTTATGTATTATCGGTTCGGTTTATTGGTTTTCGGTTTTTAAATAAGCTAAACCAATAAGATATTCTTTATCGGATTTTGGTCATTAACGGTTCGATTTTCGGTTTACCCAATAAGAAAATGCTCATAAAATAAAGGAAAAAGGGACAAATATACCCCCTCCCCCGAACTATTGTAAATGGTATGCAGATACCCTCCGTCATACTTTTGGGACATTAGTGCCCCTGCCGTCCAAAAACTAGAGCATATATACCCTTTATACTAACGGACATACACATGTCATAATCTTATCCATCGACCCGACATTTATTAAATATCGGATCGACGAATAAGATTGCGTCACGTGTCCCTATTTAGGGCATATATGCTCTAGTTTTTGGACGGCAGGGGCACCAATGTCCCAAAAGTATGACGAAGGGTATTTGTATACGATTTACGATAGTTCGGGGGTATATTTATCCTTTTTCCCTAAAATAAATATATGATTTCTCACTTCTCTAACTATTTGGCGCGATATAGTGAGACAAGCAAATCAGTTGTAAATGCTTTGATATAGTGAAACAAGAAATATAATGAGAATTTGCATCTATAAGAGTAGATGTAGTACGAATGCAACAATTACATGTTACAACCAAAACATAATATGGAATTTATGATGTGAAGTAGAAGTACTGTGACATATAAACAGGGGCGGACCCACCTTGGCCAATGGGGTGTCAGATGACACCCCCATCGCCGGAAAATTACATTGTATATAGAGGTCCAATTTTGGTTTAGTAAATATATATAAAAGTATTGACACCTCTTCATATAAGTTAAAGGTTTAGTCTAGTGGTTAATGAGTTGCAAAAGTTCTCTAAGGTTGTGTTGTTCAAGCCTCGTTGGGCTCATAAATATTATTTTATTTTCTAACTATAACCGTTGACACCCCTTCGTGAAAATCCTGGGTTCGCCCCACTGCGTATAAAGTGTGTAGACCGTAGTGTAGAGTACTGATATGTTAAATTATTAATATTTAATATTTATGAAGGGCATAGTAGTAAATTTCATGAAAATTCTGGGTCCACCCCACTGCGTATAAAGTGTGTAGACCGTAGTGTAGAGTACTGATATGTTAAATTATTAATATTTAATATTTATGAAGGGCATAGTAGTAAATTATTATCGTCTTAATGGGTTATCGATTCACCCAATAACCCTATACTGAAAATCGATAACCCAATAATTTTTTTTTATAAAATCATTAAAAATTTGTTAACCCAATAACCCAATAGCAATAACTCAATAACATTTTTTCGGTTCGGTTTATTGGTCGGTTCGATTTTTGCACACCCCTACTCACAAGTATTTTGACTTATTTTAAATCATAAATTTTAAAAGTCTTTTTTCCTTAAATTTTATGTCAAGTCAAACTACATCACATAAATTGAGATGAAAAGAATATTATACTTTCTTAAAATTTATGGTCTAACATAAGTCATTTATATAAAATAATCATAGATATATGTATGACTATAATTTTATAAATAATCAGATTAAATATAAAATAAAAAGTTTATTACATAAACTGAAATGGAGAAAATAAATAAATTCTTTCTTTTAAAAAAATTATGAAAAAAATTGTAGTAATCTTTTTTTACCATAAAGTTTTGAACCAAATAAACGAGTATTGTTCAATCCCTGTTAAATCTTCGTTTTTCTTATGAATAAAGAGGAAATGAACGTAAAGTAGCATTCAAGCACACTTCCCGAGGCTAATGCATCAACTGTACAAGATTCCCTCCTACCTATTTTCTCATCATTTCAGTAATGGTCCCTTTGCTTAAAAGTTGAACTGAATGCTCTGTTTTCATTGAATGGTTTCCATTTCATTGTCCAATCGATTCAGGTTACCTTTTTATGGGCTTAAAGATTACTACTATTTTGTTCGCTTTTCACTCTCTCCTCTGTTTTAGAGCTTTTCTTCAGCTTCACTTGGGTTTCATTTCTTCGACTGAAGAGGTCTGATTTACGAGTGTTTCTTTTTCTTTTTGCAGTTTTTTACATGAGTGTGAACCCCTTTTATCCATTTTATCTGTTTTGATGAAAAAAGGGTTTTGGGTTTGGTGTTAGGGTTTTAGTGGTTTTGAGGGGAAAATCAGTGTTAATGGTGGAAATGTTCAATTCAGGGAAGTGGGTGGTTTGATTTGATTGTCTTTTTTTCTTTGTGTAAATGGGTGCGGCAAGCTCAAAATCTGAGAGGAGTGAAGCTCTGAGATTGTGTAAAGAAAGGAAAAGGTTTATAAAACAAGCAGTTGATTCTAGGTATGCATTAGCAGCTGCTCATGTTTCGTATGTTGAATCTTTGAGAAATATAGGCATTGCTCTTAGGAGATATGCAGAGGCTGAAGTGTTGATAGAATCATCTCTATCAACTTCAGCTACTGAGCTTGATAAAACTCCGTCACATTCGTCGTATCCATCACCTTCACCATCTCACGTTGGTGGGGTTTCAGATTCTCCTGTTCTAAATGGAAGCCCCCTTTCACCTCCTATTGCTACTAGGTTGAGTTACATGAGGTCTGCTGGACCTACTGCTGTCACTGTTAAGGTGAGTGCACCTTCAAACAATATGTATGTAGATGATGTTGATTTCTCAACCCCATTACCCCCACCCCCACCACCAGATTCAGGGTCTTGGGATTTTTTTGACCCTACAGATAATGAGAGCTTTAGGTTTGTTACACATAATGGTAGGCAACTGAACTTTGATGAACTTGGAGAAAAAGATAATGAGGGTGACAATGGGATTCAAGAAGAGTTCTTGACACCTAAATCTGAACCTAGAAGTAATGGTCATGGTAAAATGGAATTTCATGATTCTAGTTCAGTTATGAGGGCTGAGAATAATAGTCAGCAAGTAGCTGATGGTGATGGTAATAATGTAAGCAGTGAGCCGAAAGCAAATGGTTCAGTAGGGACTACGATTGGGAAATCTGCCTTGCAAGTATCTGGTTCAAAGGGAGACAAGCCTTTAGTGGATGAAAGAGAGGATCCTTCAGAGTTCATAACTCATAGAGCCAAAGATTTTCTTTCTAGCATAAAGGACATTGAACATCGATTCTTTAGAGCATCTGAATCCGGAAAAGAGATTTCAAGAATGCTCGAAGCTAGCAAAATCAGAGTTGGGTTTTCTGAGGCCAAAGGTATAACTGTCTCTTAGAGACATTAAAAAATGCTCTTTTATTGCTTACTTTGGTTTTTGCATCAGTTTACTACTGAAATTCACATGTTTTTTGTTATCTATGGTCAAGTGCTAATACATTGCTTCTTCAGGAAAATCTTCGGTGTCCGCCTATTTGTCTTCTATGGGCTCAGGTTGCTGCAGAAGAGTGGGTGAGAACATGTCTGGTGGTAAGTTCATTGAACAAATTAATAAATCATGTCTTCACATAAAAGTTGCCAATTTGGTTATTTAATTAAACATTATATAAACAACCTCAAAAGAGGAAACATAAATCTAAATTCAGGCTTTAGATTGCAGAATTTGTGATTTTACTTAATTGTGTTACTCCACTGGTAGTAAACTTGGGGTTTCTTCATGAAGGCTGTGTGTTAATGAGATAATCACATCAACATGTAATTTCTAGAGCTGTAAAGATTGGATATTTTAGGCTTTTCCCTTCAAAACAGTTGCTTTTACTACGAGCAAAATAGTTAAATTATTATCAACATTTTGAGCTTACTTGAAGCAAAAGGTTGATCTTAAACTTTTGGAGCACTTTAAACCTTAATATTGATGAAGTGGGCATTTAAGTCAGAATGTTGACAGATTTAGCAAAGAGGCCCGTTGAGAAACTTTGCAGCACTTGCATCCTCGACAATTGTTTTGAAAGCGGCTCTTTGGTCTTTCGTGGTCATTTTAAGTCATATCTGAGTCGTTGTCCTACATAATTCTTTGTCCCTTCTCTTTCCTTCTTTGAGCTAGTTGGGGCTTTGGGTAGGTGGAGGAGTGTGAGCATTGTTGAGTATGGGCGAGAAAGCTGGTGGTGACTGCAAGTGGCTGTGGCAGATGGACGGGTTGATGCCTTGTTGATGGTGGTAAAGGCTATAGTAATTGGGTTGTAGTCTTGGTGCTAAGCGGTGTTGTATAGCATATTGAAAAAAGAAAGGGATGTAGAAAATTCGAAATAGAAAGAAAAGAAAAAGAAAGGAAGCAAGAGAAATGTGTGACTGCAGGATAAGAGAGGTTAGAAGAGAGAACAAAAAGTTGAGTGAAAAAATACAGTGAAGGATGTGGTGAGGGGATGCAAGAGTTGTGAGTGGATGGGGGAGCTTGGGGATGCAGAGGTAGTTACCTTGGTTAAACTTTTGGCTTACTCCGAGAAGATCACTGAGGTGTCCTAAGTTATTGACCAAGGGTGTGGCCTAGTGATCAATGAAGTGTGTTGAGACGATGATGTCTTAGGTTAAATTCCAGTGGAGACAAAAACATTAGGTTATTTCTTCCCGTTTGTCCAAGCCTTGGTGGGTAGAGGTACCCTGTACCTGTGCTGGCAAGAAGGTAACCTGTGAAATTAGTTAAGGTGCGCCCAAGTTGGGCCGAACACCACGATTATCCAAAAAAGAATTTATAGCTTGTGATGGTGTACAGAGTTTTAAGATGTTAATATGATATGTGAACTCTAAGAACTCGTGAATGTTTTAAAAGATATTATTTATAGAACGGTTTCAAACAGTTATGGGCATCACAAATCGGAAAGACTTCATATAAATTTGAGTTTGAGACAGGGAGAGAGTATTTACTTCTTACGTCCATCCAAGGCGAGGCTGAAATGTCCACGATTCAAGAAATTCTAGTCCTAATGTGCTCCAACAAATATAGGGATTTAATATCTAAAAAAAACACAACACAAATATAGGGATTTAAATCACAACTACCCATTAACGGAACTAAAAGCATAATTAACTATCAAACTTGTTTGGAGTAATGTTGGGCAAACTTGATTATGGAGTTAACGTTAAAAATTGGTTATAAAGTAAGTTTTTTTTTAATAACCATGGTGTTCGTGCCTGTTTTCGTGCACCTCGACTAATTCCACGGGATACTTCCAGCTCCCACCAATAATAGGTACCAGGTAACTCTGTCCACCAAGGCTAGGATATATGGGAAGAAATCACCTAGTATTTAGAAATATGTAATTCAAGTTCGGTTGTAGTTCATAAATTTGCTAGAACAGTAGCACTAAGAATTAGAACAGGCATTTAACAAATCATTTGCTTTTTATATTTTAGTTGATCAAAGCATTTCTACTCTTTTTTCCTGTTCATTGCTGTTCTAATACTCTAGTGCTATGCAGAAGCAGACCATGTAACAAAGGTGATTATCTGGAAGAGGACCACATCCTCAAGATCATCTTCATCGAGGAATCCTCTTAATAGTAAAGATGACAATGATGATAGTGGAAGTGATTTTGTTGAAGATTTTTGTATGATAGCTGGAAGCCACTCATCCACCCTTGACAGAGTATATGCATGGGAGAGGAAACTTTATGATGAAGTGAAGGTACTGACCTAGAAAGTTGAGTGTCCTGATTATTTTGAATTATTACATTGGTGTAGGATTAGCTCAGGGAGCTTGAAATTACAGTTCAAGTAATTCAAATATAAATAAGAGCTGAATCTTCAGATATTAATAAGCAGACTCCCAAGAAATGGTTGCTAAATATGGTTTATAGAGTAAAATACACCATTCTTTTTTTTTAAAATTGTTTAGAGTAAAATACTGCAGAATTTGAGAATTAAGGAAAATTTTAGTAGCCTTGATCATACTAGGATAATTTTAGTAGCTAAATGACACATTAAACAAAGAGTATACTGAGAAACATGTGGTGAAATGACCCTTCAATTGATAATTGTGATGTTCGGGCCAGCTTGTGTGCACTTAAACTAATTAAATGTGTTCCTGCTACCTCCTACCAGCACTAGTACTGGGTAGCTCTGTCCACCAATACTTGGACAGACGAGTAGAAATCACCTGGTGTTTTTATTTCTGCTGGAATTTGAACCTGAGACCTCATGTTTCTCAACCCACATCATTGACCTGTAGGCCACAACTTGGGTGTTGTTCATCCTAAACTACACAATGTGTAGCCTATTGACTGCCCCTAGGGGTATTACGTAGGCCAATAGCTGCATTGCTCTATAACCAGAGATCTGGAAATACCAAGTTAATGAGAAATTCCAAAATGCTGAAATCTGTCGGATTTTCCCCCCCTTAATTTCTCTGTCCTCTTGGTGGACTGCAGAACTTCATGTGGGGCTTCTGTATTACTCATTCACATTATATACATGAAAAACACCCTGTCTTCCAACTTTTCCTTTTTGACAAAATTCTACTCTGCTTGAGGTGTTTGAGCACGTTTCATTAATCCAGTCTCCTAACCTCAACCATCATAATGATTAAATTATATTCATTATCATTGAGCTTCACTTCCATAGAAGTACATCGCTTGTTTGTTATCCTCCTTGATGATGTCAAAATGTATCTTTCTGCTGGTGCAGTAGTTGCTATGGAATTGCTCTTTTATAAGAATCCCTATTTGTTTGATAAAGACAGAATCTGGTTGACAACAAGAACGTTTAGCAAGTTATATTTATACCCATAAAAAGTATGTTTAACAAGTTATGTTTATAAAGTATTTGTTTTTAGGTCATGTTTTACTGCAGTACTCCAAACTACCAATCTGTCCTGTCAGTTTCAGTTGCTTTGGACTGGAAAATCCTTCTTTTAGAAGCTGTTCTGAATGATCAGGAGCTCCATGTACTCTAGTTCTCGCTAGTGTCAATAGATAACAGCCAATCGAAGAATGTTTCTTTTCTGCAGAGTGGGTGTTCAGAAAATTTGTATAGATGGAGATAACCATGTGGAAAACAAGACAGGAATTCGGAAATTTCTTTTAGTATAGATACTAATATTGATAAGATACATTTTCATTTTGGTTTCTGGACCTTCCATAGCTTTATGTATTCCACACCTCATCACTGTTCTTGAATTGAAACTTGAGGAAATGAAGATGAACTATAGAGCCTTTCACAGGCATGTCATTATTGTGGTAATTTTAGAAGATAATTTCTCTTTTTTTGTGTGTATTTCAAAGCTCATTTGCTCATCATCCTCTTTAATTTGTAGACGATTGAGTCAATCAGGAGAGATTATGATCGGAAGTGTAACCAACTTAGGCATCAATTTGCCAAAGATGTTAGCACCCAAATAATTGACAAAACACGGTCAGTGGTGAAGGATCTCCATTCACGCATCAGGGTGGCTCTATATTCAGTTGATTCAATATCAAAGCGGATAGAGAAAATGAGGGATGAAGAGTTGTTGCCTCAAATTTTGGAACTTATCCAAGGGTAAGGATAACAATTCTTATACTCTTCCTGCTATTCAGCATATTTAATTTGAGGAACTATTCTATTTATACCTCATTTTTAGGGTCATCTGTCCATGCACATGCCTTGTATGTTTGCTATTATATTTTCTATTAGATTCATAATATCTGGGCTCCATGCAGATTGCTCAGAATGTGGAGAGCGATGCTTGAATGCCATCATGCTCAGTATATAACCATTTCTCTAGCATACCATGCCAAAGCTTCGGCTTCTAGTCCCCAGGGTGAAACTCAAAAGCTGATTATGAGTCAGCTGCAGGATGAAGTAGAGTGCTTTGGCTTGAGTTTCGCCAACTGGATTAACAGCCATACTTCATATGTGGAAGCTCTTAACAGCTGGCTGCAAAACTGCATCCTGCAACCACGTGAGCGAACCAAAGGCAGAAGAGCATTTTCCCCTAGACGAGTTCTGGCCCCACCAATATTTGTGCTTTGTCGCGACTGGTCCACTGGGATTAAATCTCTGCCTTCTGAAGAGCTTAGTGATGCTATCAAGGACTTCTTGTATGACCTGCGGCATTCAGTTGGACACCACTCCGAGGAACTGCAAAAGAAAGAAACTACTCCTGAACCAAGGAATGAGGAATTGGAAGCGAAAGATGAAGAGAAGAATGATGAGAAGTCATCAAATTTGAATTGTATTCACTCGAGTCTAACAAGGGTTCTGGACCGTCTGACCAAGTTCTCGGAGGCTTCTTTAAAGATGTGCGAAGATATCAGGCAGAAATGTGATACAGCTCGAAATGCATATCTGAACTATCGACCAGCACCAAGATCCTTTAGTATATGATTGCATTATGAAAATATGTTATTTGTAAATCAAAAGTGGCTTTAAAGGTTATGCCTTCTCTTTTTTGTGGAAAATAGGTTACTAATTTAACTGAAAAAGTAGACTCTTCAGTCAGTTTAATGATTAAATATCCATTCTACTTGCGAGTTGCATCATGCATGAGCTTTCAAAACTACGAAGTGAAGGCAGCAACATTTCATCTTTTGTTGTCTCAGTATTATGTTTTAACATATTTCTTATCAAAGTATACATTATTGCTCTTATCAAGGTCAAAGTTACTAGCAACACAGCAGCTGCTGCATCATGTGGAGATCAATTTGTAGTGACTAGGGATGCTGCAGCTGTTCCAAATTTAGAAAAATAAGATAGTTGTGGGACTTGTTGTACTTGAGCCGACAGAGTCACTTTACGTCCATAAGACAAGGGTAAGATCTGCTTATATTTTACTCTTTTTGGACTCCAATTATGAAATTACATTACCTATATTATTGTTATAAAGTAGGTGTGGGCTGTGAACCATTTCAACTGGTCCAGCACTGGAAAATATAATAAGCTCAAATGGTCAATGCCAAAATAAATGCAGAGCACTTTCTGCTGTTGTTGGGGCTGAAATATCTGTCCAGAATAGAATTTAAGAAGCTTATGAATGTCTTATGTTTCGCTCAACAACCGTCCATCTCAAATTATCTGGTGTATTTCTATTTTCAATGTCTCTTAAAAAGTGTATTAATTAAAAAGAATTTTAACTATTTATTCTTATTTATATCCTACGATAAGTCTCTCTTCACTAAATATTTACTTTATTTATATGCCTTCGAAGTGTTTTCCTCCGTTCCAAATTATTTTCAGTAAAAGACACTAATTAAGAAAATTTCTAACTATCTTATTTTTATTTATATTTTAAGACATAATCTTTCTTAAATGTTAAGGGTAAAAATGAAGAAAGAACAATTAATATGATTTTATATTTCTAAAATAACAAATAATTAGAAATAACTATATTTAGAAACCACGATAAATAATGCAAATGCTTGATGTAATAGCACCCCTTCAGATCTGATTTCATATAGTATAATGTTAAGACAAATACATCAATTTCACCTATTAGAACTTGTTGACAAGAAGTGAATACAACAAGAATGCATCAAGCTTGCTTTACCAAAGATAAAAGTGATACAGGAAGCTTGACATCAGGATAAATAATGGGATACAAAGTATACTTATAAGGACCATGGGAAACTTCTTGAACTATGAAAATCAGAGAGAAGCATATAATTTTGCCCACTTCTGTTAGAAACTAGAACCCAACATTCTGAGTATACTGTGTATAAGCTTCTGATGGAGTCTGCACACCAATTGGAGCACGCGTAACATAATCTGGAAGATCAAAGGCATCAACAAGTTCCCTTGCGATATTCTTAACTTGGAAGCATAGATAATCTGCTAGCTTGTGAATTGCCTGTGAAATTAAAAGTGGATGGTCAGGCATAGAAGAGAATCAATCGGGCTAGAGAGTGTTATAACTAAACGAAGATTTATAACTTGCTCATTTAACTTCTAAGATAACCATATTTGCCAAGAGTCATTTACTTTATATGGTTATCTAGATTCTTTAAGAGAACAAAACTACTAAACGTCATAGTATCTCTACGATGAAAGGGGTCATCAAGATAGAATAATCCTTAAGAACCATATCAACTGCAAAGCTGCAATTAGATTCTGATCTCGCGTACTATACTCTTGAACGCTTTAATTTGCATTTAGTGTTAGATTCAAGATATTAAGATGATGTACAGTGACTACATATCCAGCTAATTTTCTCTAGATTCATACCTTAGCTTTGTTAGGGGCCACGTAGTCCACATTGCGGTAAGTTCCTATGTCATTCCAGATTCTATCCAAGGCATAGAGATCGCACACGAGTTTTAGGGCAGCACGAGAGTTTTCATCAGGACAACTGCAAATAAAAGAGAGAATTAGAAAAATACTAGTTGAAGGAAAGAACAAGTTTCTCAAACTGTGATTAGGAAAGTACTTTTTAACTGCTTCAATGAACTTTTCAAGAATGAACGATTCAATATGAGACTCTGCAAGTGTCAACAGGTGATTTAAACATCTATTCCAAGCACCAAATCCTCCAAGAGTCTTGGAGTGCTTCTGAAGCCGGATAGCTACACTTTGAAGCAACCTTGACGTACGATACTGGAAAAGGAGCAGTTACAACATTAGTTAGATATACAATGCTGTTGTATGCCAATATGTACTGTCGTCAGATTGACCACAAAATACTCACCCTAAAAGCATCCAACTGGAAGTTAGGATTGCGTAAGTGATCTTCACTTTCCCATCTAGCAGTTACCGGGTTAGGCTGAGCAAGGTAAGAATTCATGGATTGTCTTAGGTAGTTCCATGTGACAGTGAGCGTCCCACCTTGGAATTTCTCCCTGTACTGCTTCAACAGAAGACCGGCTACCTGGATCATAAGAATAGTCGTTATACCCTGTCCCTTTTATCATATTTTGCTTAAAATAATTTAGAAACAGAACAGTTCTTTTTGTATGCAAGGGGAAATGGACTTGAAATCTCAAATCTCAACCTGCTGCAGAAGAACAGTGTTGTCTCCCTCAAACGTCTGAAATATGTCATGATCATTCCTCAAACTTCCAAACCTATTGACAGCGGCATAACCATGGCCACCACAAGCTTCTCTACATGTGCTCAATGACTTTGCTGTGTAAGAAGTGATATAGGCCTTAAGCCCTGCAGAAAGTGCATGTACGTCCCCTATCAGTTCCTCATCATGAGACTTCTTCATTTCAGAATATTTTTCCACCAGATGAAGTGTGGCAAAATGGAATGCGTAGGTTGAAGCCAACATCGGCATAAGCTTGTGCTGCTGAGATTGGTAGTCAAGTATACTAACTTCAGGTTGTTTAGGAGGACCGAATTGCTGGCGCAGAAGAGAATATCTTGTTGCAATAACAACAGCAATCTTGAGAACACCCACAGATGAATACGCAAGGCCAACTCTACCACCAACAAGTTCTCCAAGTGTGGCAGCAAATCTTTTGCTAATTGTAGGCAGGCTGCTGGTGTATCTCCCATCCCGTGAAACGTCTCCAAATCGATTAAGAAGGTTATCTCGTGGAATTCTTACTGAACGAAATCTCAACGCACCATTATCTACTCCATTCAAGCCAACTTTATGGCCACAATCATGTATTTCAACCCCTGGCAGTGTTTTGTGGGTTTTCATATCCCTTATCGGAACAATAAATGCATGAACACCCATGTCAGTAACACCTTTTGTATCATGAGTTGGTAATATCAGTCTTGCAAAAACTGTTGCAAACTTCCCATGAACGGCAGCATTACCAATCCACCATTTAATAGCCCCATCATTTGGCGTGTCAATTATGAATTCATCTGTGAGTGGATCAAAGGTGGCAACTGTCTGAAGACCTTGGACATTTGAACCTGGTGAGCAAAAGGATCAAACTAGATTAGACTGAATCCAAGTGTCCTAATTATCAAAAATAACAGCACTATATGGTAATGGTTTTGATTCAATTAAGTGGCATTCTTATGGATGTTAATTGTTATATACTTCATCAACTGCCTGGACTATACTAACCACATTCTGCAACTTCCAGATATCCCAGTTATATTCCGTAATATTCCTTTAGAAAAAGAGGACCGTAATATTCCTTTAGAAAAAGAGGACGAAAAAATGATCTGAATGTTTCTTTGGAACATATTGCTGTAAATAAGTCAAGGATACAAACACGTACAGAACAACCTAATCTTGCAAATTCCTACCAATGTTTGTTATATGCATTGAGCCAATGTGTAAAGTATTTATCACTACTTTAGCTACGTATGTTATAAGCAAACATCATCTCCCTTAACTCAATTGCTAAAACAACTGTATGTGTAGTGCACACGACCAAAGAACATATAAACATCATAGACTTTGGCCAGGGAGTACAAAATGGAAGTTGATAGTGAAACTATAAAAATAAAAGTAGTAGTCCAAAACAGTTTACCATGATGAAGCTCCGTCATTGCAAAACATCCCGGGTAGTCCACATTGTCTATACCGTCAAAGTATTTGTCTCTGTGCTTTTTAGTTCCCAAGTTGATAACAGAACCTCCCCATAGACTGTATTGAAAGTCCAATCCGTTAAGAATTTGTTATTACCTCTATTAATGAGAAACTTAAAACATAAGATCCACCATAGTTGCTATAGCAATCGAGATTCAGGAAAAAATGCAACTACAACAGAAAATACACCATGTTGACATCATTTGATTGAATCATACAGTAACAAAGGGAGGATTAGAAAAGAAGACCCCATGGTGTGTAAGTTTTACTAGGGTACTCTTGATCACCAACAACCTTAAGGTTTGGAAATGATGCATTCTGAGAAGCATCAAATTCTAGCTTTCGCATACTTGCATAGATGATAAGTTGGCAATTAGGTGCAACATGGCCATAAGTTCTACTAGGAACTTAAATCATTTGTACATGATAGCAATAAAGAAGGAAACTCTATAGTTGATCTGATCCGGATTAGATCTGAGATATGGTATACTAAAGTGGAGCGGCAACATTGTCTTTGCCTTATACTGAAGATCTCTCCTCAATAAACATCAAATAGCAACTATAAAAACAAAACAGAGGCTAGCTAAAACCCAAAATCAGCATTATGAATACGTATTATTATTTCAAATTACATATATAAATACCAGTACTACTCTAAACCCAAATTATAGATATAACTGTTACTCCGGGCCTCAACAATGAAAACAACAACAACAACATACCCACCAGTGTGATTCCACAAGAAAAATGTTTTCACAAACAAATTTGACCTCAATAGTAAAAATATGTCAAAATTAAAGTCAAGGCGGTGAGGAGAACTTATTTCTTTACCTGTACTGAACACCCATTTTGATGCCAAGTGACATGTCAACGCTTCCCACAGCTTCAGCAATCGCAAAATACTTAGCCGGATCGTCAACCACATACCTAAATGGCCTAACCCCGCCTTCCCTTACCAAACCCACAAGCTGTTTCATGCACAATTCCCTATGTTCATCTTTCGATATCTCAATCGGTGTATGAAGTTCCGGTCTTGAATTAAAGTAAGCAAATACTTCTTCCTGTATATCCCTATGCTTCCCTCTCATGTACTCCGACAGCGTCTCCGTGCTCACGTTAATCGCCTTCCTCTTCCCCGCGCATCTTAGCAGCTCCAATTCCTGAACCGGGATTTCCTGAACCGGGTTCAAATGCAACGTCAGCAGACTGATTCGCCGGTTCACCACTTCCGCCGTTTCTTCACTGTTTTGGAGACCCTTTGAGCTGATCTTTTGAAGCTCCATGGAATCTTGAAACAAAAACGATAAATCAGTAAATGTATAGATACAGAGTTGTGTATGTATAGGTAGAGAGAGAAAGAAGACGTGTTATGGTTATGGAGGTTGGAAAATGGAAATGTTGAGAGGAGGTTTGGAGAAGAATTGAAATAGTTTATACGGAACGTTAGTGTGACGTGGAGTCACGAAGGGCATGCCACGTGGAGTTATGTCATTGGAGAAAATGCGAGGTAAGTTGATATATTTAGGCGCGCCTTTCGATGTAGATCAAGATAGGGATGGGTGAATCATGAATTGGGGATTTGGATGGGATTGGTTGTCAATCAAGACTAATATTTTTTGGCCATTTTCTTGGTAGATTTGTTTTATTTTTTAATTTGTTTTTCTTTATTGGGTTTGAATATTTATCCAATATTAGTTTAATAGCTTAGCTCACTTGTAGGTAAAGGACTTTTTGTTTTGACTTTAAATAATATGCGAGTTCTGCGATACGCTAAATTATTCGATGATTCTTTGAATTGATAGGTGTTACTATTAAATTATTCAGTTCGGATATATTTCGGTAAAACAATCATGACTTCATATTTCGAACTCGTATTAACAAACAGTTGGTGGTGTTGAAAAGAAGACTCATACACCTTTAATTTGATAGGTTATGAGTTATCTAACTCTTCATATTTTATGAGATATGGTCGTTAACTTCATATTTCGAACTCGAATTAACGAACAGTTGGTGGTGTTGAAAAGAAGACTCATACACCTTTAATTTGATAGGTTATGAGTTATCTAACTCTTCATATTTTATGAGATATGGTCGTTTGAAGTTAACTCTTTCATCATCTCATGGTAAAACTTAATTGGTAGAGAAACTTTGAACTCGACTTAATGCTAAATGTTCCTTATGACTCTAATTCACATCTAATACACTTCCAACACTAGGAATTGATTTTAACACATATATATAAATTAGAAATCTTCAAAATCGAATTTATACGCATATGAAAAACGATTCGGACCTTTGCTAAAAGTTACGGATGTTACAACAAGCATCTAGGACACTAGGTAGGAATTCTGACAGTAAATTTACATTTATATGTAGTAGTTTCTTACAAAATTTAATAACATATTTTAAATTTATTAGAAATCTTATGAAAAATACTTCTTTACGAATAATATAGAAAATTTTAATGGTATAAAATTAGAAACACAGAAACTGACAAAAATTTAATCCAAAGAAAACTCAGCAATAAAATACTCCCTCCGTCCAACAATACTTGTCCACTATACTAAAAATAGATGTCCAACAATTTTTATCCACTTTATGAAATCCATGGATAATTTTACACTTAATTCCTAATTTACCCTTATCATTAATTATAGTCATTTCCCTATTACATTTTTCAAGATATTGTATTTATTATATTCAAAGGGTAATATAGTAAAATTATCCTTCTATTTATAGTTTCTTAAGGGGTGTGTCAAGTCAATAGTAGACAACTATTGTTGGACAGAAGGAGTAAGAGGAAGCATAATTTCTTTTGGAAAAATCCTTTTGGCCAGAAAATTTGGCCAGAATGGTAAAATAACATATTTCACACTATATTATTTTACATTTTTGAACATTTTTACTTTTTTAACTTTAATACCTTTTAATTAAAATATGGAACAAAAGATCAATTTATTTTAAATAAAAAAGATATTATAGATTTTTTAAATTTCTGGCCAAATTCTGAACAATTTTTTTTGGTCATTTAGCATTCTCGTTTCTTTTGGCATGTTCTCACTTATCTTTTTCAATAGGAAAAGACTTCTATATTAATAGATCAAAATCACTTCACCTCCTAATGGGTTATAATCCAAAAATGGTAAAGAATTGATGACTCATTATCATCATGAAGTCTATGTCATAATTGTAATAGAGCCATTAATAATTTATTTGGAGTAATAACTAATTAAGGCTATTTAAGGAGTAAATAATTTAGGATATAAAAGAGAAAATTGTATAAAATATCAAATTATTAATTCAAATTAAATGTTATAACCACAATTTCATTTAATTCTAATCTGTAGAAACACTTGGTCATTCGCCTCTCTCCCCAGAAATCTCGCTCGCCACTCTCCCTGATCTCGCTCGCCACTCTCCCTGATCTCGCTCGCCACTCTCCCTCGCTTATCTCACTTTATACAAACACAAATGTACAAATTACGTTTGTGTTTGTATAAAGCGAGAGAAAATTGTATATACAGATACAAATATATATATTTTCGTCTTATACACTTATAATTATACAAATACAGATTTTTCCTACCAGTTCTCTTTTGCCTTTCTCTCTTTCTCGCTTTATATATAAAGCGAGAGAGAGTGAGAGATTTGATATACAAATGTTTTATTTCGATTCAATTGTATACATATTCAATTTTTTATGCAGATATATGAACAGAATCATTGATACATATACATAGTAGTTACATATATACAATTATCTAACCGATATACATATACAATCGCTGCGTTTAGATATATATATATATATATATAATACGTTTTTCAACATAATTATCTTTTTCAGTGTGCATTATATCTCCACTGACAATAGAAAATTTGTTAATGTAATTTTGGACGATCATGTTCTTGAGGCAAGCATGAAAATAACATGAGTTGGTATCCCTAAGTTCTACCATTATTGAACCCTGAAGTTTGTCTTGGAGATAAAGTGAATAAGAAAGGATGAATGAGTCAACAAATTAAAAAAAAAATACTTCTGTATTTCTCCCTAAATTGTGCAAACACATCATTCTTGTTTTGAGTTACTGAGATGCATAATGTAACGTGCGTTCATATGTTATCCACTATTTGATCAATTTGATGTTACACTAAAATTCTTTATTCTTTCTTGCTTTGTATTTTTGAGATGATCATTTATTAATTTGTATATTACTTCATACTCCCTCTGTCTAATAATACTTATCCGATATTGACTTTGCACACTTGTTAAGAAACTATAAATAGAAGGGTAATTTTACTATATCACCCTCACCCTTTGAATATAATAAATACAGTAACTTGAAAAATGTAATAGGCAAATGAATATAATTAATGATAAGAGTAAATTAGGAACTTAGTGCAAAATTATCTATTGATTTCATAAAGTGGACAAGTATTGTTGGACATCCCAAAATAGTATAGTGGACAACTATTGTTGGACGGAGGGAGTATTTATTATCTATTATAGCAGGTAATTTTACAATATTATATCATAATTATAATAGATGATTGACCCCATTTTTTTAGATTATAGATTAAATATTTATTTATAAATATCTTTTAAATTATATAATAGTATAAAAATTATATTAAGAATTTATATTAATTAAACTCTCAATTAAGTAATTTAAAACATTTATGAATTGTTTCTTTTACCTATGATGTTACAAGTTTGAATTGAGTGATCCTTTTGGTGATCAAATTTTAATTTTATTTTCTTCTAAAAAAATAGTAAATTAAAATTATTTTTTACTAATGAGGTGTTTTTTATACAATTCATATTGCTACAAGAAATAGTAAAATTAAAAATTAAAATTAAAATTCATTGGTGGATTTCTAATACTAAGGAGGCTCCATAAGGTGTTTTTATACAATTCATATTGTTGCATATCGTTTTTCTGCACACTTACACCTAACAACATTATTGTTGAGTTTCCTTAATCATTTACACACATTGTAAAGGTTTATTTACCATTCAATTTAATATTTTTTATTGTATTAAAAGACTGGTAAACTTAATTTTATTTTAATAAATTAAAAATTGACTTAATCAACAAAGAATTTCAAAGATAGTTGATCATTCAATTTAGTTTCACTGTTGATAAAAAGATTAAACTTCAAAAAGCATGAAATCAGGCCTATTTTGAATTAAACTTTAAAACACAAATTTAAAAGAGTAAATTTTAGGTTTAGCAGACATAAAAATCATATTTGTATGCTATAGTTTGCATAATTGAGCTCCATAACAAACTTTATGTTTGCTATGGCTATTAATCTGTATATTTCGGTATACATATACATAAAAATCTGTATTTGTATATTTCGGTATACATATACATAAAAATCTGTATATGTATATGTAACTGTATTTTGTATATATGTTTTTTTGTTGTGATTTTCAGTCGTATATGTATATGTGTATTATATGTATTTAAATATAAATCTGTATATGTATATATAACTGTATTTTTGTATATAGATAGATTTGTATACAAATCTCTCTCTCGCTTTATACAAACATAAATTATACATTGTATTTTGTATAATCTGTGTTTGTATAAAGCGAGAAAGAGAGAAAGGCAAAAGAGAACTGGGCAGGGGAAGATTTGTATTCTATAATTATAACTGTATAAGACGAAAATATATGTATTTGCATGTGTATATACAATTTTCTCTCGCTTTATACAAACATAAACACAATTTATACATTTGTGTTTGTATAAAGTGAGAGAGGCGAGCGAGAGAGTGGCGAGCGAAATTCGTTGGGGAGAGAGGCGAATGACAACTGTTTGCTACGGGTTACAATTAAATCAAACTGTGGTTATAGCATTTAATTTGAATTAATAATTTGCTATTTTATACCATTTTCCCAATTTAAAATAACTTATTTTGACTTTTAAAAAAATAGCCCATTTTACCGTCAGAAAAATAGTTCATTCATTAGGTGCATACTGAAGGAATAGACTTAGAAATTGATACATATTATATTCAATATTGTATTCAGTCCTTAAAATTATACTGAGTAAAATATTTTTTCCTAAAATCATGTAGTATTAAACGTACTTAAAAATTAATAGGACACATGTTTATTTTTATTTCATCTCATGACAGTCTGTATACAAATGAAATGACAAGTAACAATTAACAAGTCAAGTGTGCCACCAGACACATTGTCAATACCTCATTAGTCATTACTATTATAATATGTTTTTTTTAAGAGAATAAACAGTTTAACAATTAAATATCAAGATAACGTATTGTAGCTAATCAAAAATAATTTATCAGTCCATTAGTGCAACAATTCACCTTAAAGAGGTCTCCCACTGTATTTATATTATTCATTAAATGGTGATTGAGGGGGATAAATAGCTTTTGTGATAGTACAATTACTATATTTAAAAGTTCTTTCAATCACTTTAATATATAGAGGTAAATAGGTGGTTATAAACCAAGGGACAAAATATATAATTTTGTTATGTAATGCACAAATTTCATAAAATTCTTGCGAAATATTATGTAACTCATTTTTGCTATAAGCTTCAAAAAACCATTCTTTAAACTGGTTCCATTTTTTATGATGAAATTCTTCACTAATATGTTTTCTTGCCAGGGAACCTGGACTAAAATCAATTTGGTGTATCATCATAAACAACATTAGGTATGGTTATCTAAGTCGGGTAATGGATCTTTCCGATAGTAATTCTGAGCATTAGAAAGCCAAGTTCATAGATGGGCTTCCTCGTTTATTCGCAGAAAGAGTAAAAAAGGCTCTTAGAGGAAACCTCTCTGCAATTCCATACGAACAATTTACATATGGAAAACTTATAGGAACTTGCACACAAGAAGGATTAAATTTGTGTAATGAGTTAAGATTAGCTCAGCAATTAAAAAGGAATCAGAAAAATGAAAGATCTCAATTAGGAGACTTTTGTACTCAGTTTGGAATCGAAGGTCCTTCTAGTAAAGAAAAGGGAGGGCACCATGATAAAGATGATTACCGACGTTATAGGAAACACCGAAGAACTAAAAGATCAAAAGAGTATCGTGAGTCAAAGAAAGCTCACCGTAAGTCTTCTAGATTTACAAAGAATTTCTCGAAAAGAGATCTTAAGAAAATCAAGTGTTATAGATGTGGTAATTATGGACATATAGCTCCTAATTGCAAGCTCGAAAAACTGAAAACCTTAGGTCTTGATGAAGACACTCAAGAAAAGATTTATAGTCTTCTTTACACTTCTGGGTCAGAATCTAATTATAATTCTGGTTCAGAAATAGGTTCAGAAGATATGTCTGATAATATTAATGTTACTAATCATTGTAACAATTGTGCAGGTGATTGTACTTGCGGCCACGATGAGTTTTATAAACTCTAGTCACAGTTTGAAGATTTAAATGTTAAGATGATTTCTTCTGAAAATGTGATTGAACTTTTAAAAGAAGTTTCAAATGAAAAATTAAGAAACAAAATT